>VMDR010002519.1:0-89962 GCA_007922815.1 Macrotus californicus
GTTTCTTGTGTCATGTGTCTTCTTCAACAGATGTTTCTTTTTCATATACATGACTGGATGCCTTCTGGGCAGATACATATGTCATTCTTGAAAGGGATTTTTGGCTAACGCCCATGTGTTGGTGGGTAATTATTTTTTCTTCGTACTTTGACAGCGTTACCTGCCTTGTTCCGTTATTGCTATTGAGATTAATTAGAAGTTGGCCATCGGATTTTCCTTCCCTGGAAATTGGGGGTGTTCTGTGCCGAAAGCATTTGCTATGTGGGCCAGTCCAGCAGCTGTGTCCACTCTGTCTTATTTCTAGGCTGCTTGTATTGTCTTTTATTTTGAATTACTCTTTCGGTGTCTGGCTAACTCTGAATAGCCAAGTACCTGACGTGTTTTGAATAAGCATTAAAAAAACTGTAAAAATCGCATAATAGAGTATGTTCCTTTTAAGAGCTGGCAGATGTTAATTTTTCCTTCTTTAATGTGGAGTGTTCCTGTGTTGGTAAGGAATTTCTTAGAGATTTTCCTGCTCCTTCACATTAGTTAACTAATTTTTATATCATATCCGGAAGTGGGAAAGATTTCAAGGATAATTCTTTTAAAATTGGGATCGTTTGGTTGCCAGAAAACGTTTATGTTAAATGTTTGACTCCAGCCAGGTACAGAACAGTGACAACAAATCGGGAAAAGGGGGGTGGATCAAACAGATGAGGAGCTGAGAAGAAAGGCAGAGGGTGGAGTCAAGTGTTTGTAATACCTGGCCTGCCCCGGGGAGGCCGTGTTCTATACTCACTTCTTTACAGTAAGAGGACTTTCTTCTCTTTAGTCAGCAACAAGAGAGACATCGAGGGGCGAGCTGGCATGTGGGCTGCTGGGCTAGGGTGGGACCTCACTGGTGATGCTGTGGTCAGTAGGCCGTGTTAATCGTGGTCCTGCTTCTGCCACAACTCTCCCCCAGGGGTTCGGTGGTCTGGGGCCAGCAGTGCTGGTCACAGGAGCAGAGACTCGCTGCCACCCCAGTGGTTTGCAGCAAGGCCGGAGTTTGACGTGCACAGGTGGTGTGACTTGTTTTCGCCCAGCTTCAGAACATAGATGTTGGTAGTCTTCCAGTGGGAGAGAATGAAAAAGGGTTGTAGTGGGCACGGGGCAGAGAGAGGGCTGTTTTAGCAGAGTTGTGAGGACTAAAGATCAACCCAGCTGTGCATGTTTGTGTCGAATTCCCGGAAACAGGTAGAGAGAGTCCATTCCTGCTGGTTACCGTGTTCTCAGGCCCAGTTTTCCACTTCTGGCCTCAGGTGCTGCTGTATTGCCTCGTGGTGAGTGCACACCTGCAGCAGCCTGCCTTCCGCGCTCACCTGCCTGCCTGACACTGGGGAGTGCCAGCAGTCTCTTCCTGTTCTGTTTGCCCAGTGCCTGCTCTTCCAGTTGTCACTTGTGCTTGATTTGTTCCAGGCGTTATTTTTCACTGTTGTTGCCCTGAGATGAGAGTGGGATGTCACCTTCCTGGGAGGCCACAGCCCTGGGAAGCAGGGAGGCCAGCACGGGTTGGAGGAAGGGCCGTTAGGTTGTTGGGAATCAGATGGGAGCCTTGGGTTGACCACCGACTGAGCTGTCCCTGAGCTGTCCGACCTGGGGCAGATTGCTTCATCTTTCTGGGCCCCCGTTTCTCCCACGTAAAATGGACATAGTAGGACATAGTATCAAAGTTCTCTTTTTTTCCATAGAAAGTAACTTTGAGTAATTTGAATTTGTGGGTTTTGAGGGCAAGTGTTCTAAGGTAGAAGTTAAAAACTTTTGTAGAATAAGTGGTTATGGCCAAGCTGACTTTGTTAATGAGTAATGTTTTACGAACTCTTTTACTGGCTTTGGTTTTGAAATCATGACTAGAGGTGTAGGGTATTGTGAACTTTTTTTAATCAGTGCCCAAGGATATGTTGTTTGTTCACAACAACATTATTGTTTGTTTGTTGTTTGTTTGATTTTAGAGAGAGAGAGACAGACAGAAACATTGATGTGAGAGAGAAACATTGACCGGTTACTTCCTGTATGAACCCCGACTGGGGGCCTAACCCTCAATTTAGGTACGTGCCCTGGCCGGGAATTGAACCTGCAACTTTTCGGTGCACAGGACAACACCCCAACAACTGAGCCTCCTGGGCAGGGCGTGAATTTTTTTTTTAATTTATTGATTCCAGAGAAAGAGGAAAGGGGAGCAGTGGGGGGAGAGAGAGAAAGAGAAAGAAACATCTATTTGTTGTTCCACTTATTTATGCACCACTGGTTGGTGGTTGTGTGTGCTCTGACCAGGGAGCAAACTTGCAACCTTGGCACAACCTTGGCATGTCCGGACAGTGCTCTAACCAACTGAGTGACGTGGCCAGGGTGAGTTTTTCTTTCTTATTCTATTGCCGTTTTTCTGTTCGGAATACAAAGTCCTGGTGAAAAAAATACATTATTCAGTATGAGATTATATTTGCTTTTAACAAAGTAAAGTTATAGACAGGGTTAAAATCTCTTGTGATCACTTTCTCCCAGTCCTTTTTCACCTCTACTGTTAATAGTTTATGTTTACTTAACTTTTTAAATGCATTTGCATACTTACATGTTCTTTTGGAAACTGTGCAGTGTTGGGGGTATACACTTAAAAAATCGTTCACCACTCTTTACTGAGTCCCATGCAGCACCTGGAGATCTGCCTCATTCTATGTAACTGCTGCACAGTGAAAGGGTACCTTATAGCCGTTTCCCACATCAGGGACTGTAGATTTTTTTAACATCACAGTTCACCTTTTAGTTTGGTATAATAAGCACTTTGTTCTTAGAAGCTTTTGGAAGTACAGTATTTGCTGCAGAAATAGATAAAATGCTAAATTATAACCTGGATTGTTTTGCTTTTTGTCTTTGCATGTAAAGTATGCGTTAAGCAGTGGGGAAAACCTTTTTTAAGAAGGCCTTTTCTATATTTCTCCTTGGCAAATGATTCACCACGTTTCTTTTAAGTTCTATAAATGAACAATTAGCAAAACTTTTATTGTAGTATATAACATAAAATTTATATTTTAACCATTTTTAAAATTAATAAACTTTATTTTATAGAGCAGTTTTAGGTTCACAGCAAAGTTGGGCTGAAAGTACGGAAAGTTCCCGGGTACCCCTGCCCCGCCCCACCCCTTCTGGTACCAACAGCATGGGAGCCGTGCGTTGGATACAGTGAATGGGCTTCCATTGAGGCATCGTTTCCACTCGGTGGTGCATATTCTTTGGGCTTTGACAAATACATATGAGATGTATCCAGCATTATCATATCCTCCAGAGTGGTTTCACTGCCCTGAAGAGTATCCTCTGTGCTCTGCCTGTTCAATCCTGCCTCCCACCCAGCCCCTGACAACTACTTACCTTATTACTCTGTCCATAGTTTTGCCTTTTCTGGAATGTCATAGAGTTGGAATCACACAGTATGTACCATTTTCACACTGGCCTTTTTCACTTAGTAACCAACAGTTAGGGTTCTTCCATGACTTTCACTGGCCTCGTAGCTCGTTCTTTTTAGTGCTGAGTAACACTCTGTTGCATGGCTGTACCGCCGTTTGTTTTATCTGCTCCTCTCCTGGTTGTTCCCGCGTTTTGGCAATTATGGGGAAAGCTGCTATACCGTTGTGTGCAGGTTTTCATGTGGATGTAAGTTTTCAGTCCTTTGGATAAATACCAAGGAACATGATTGCTAGATGGTATGGTAAGAGTATGTTTAATTTTGTAAGAAGCTACCAGACTGTCATCCACAGAGGCTTTAACACAATGCATGAGCGTTCCTTTTGCTCCACGTTCTAACCAGCACTTGTGTGGTCATTGTTTCATATGTAGGCCATTCTAATTGGTGTGCAGGGGTGTCTCGTTGCAGTTTCAGTTTGCGTGTCACTCATAACGTATGATGTGGAGCATCTATTCATATGACCACATAATTTTTAGTGACTATATATATTTCATTGGATGGATAGAAGAACCTTGGTGCAGATAAAATCATTTCTATTTGTTCTGGGTATTTAGGCACCATGTGTTGGTGGAGCACCTGGGTTATTTGTTCTGTGGTAGTGCCAGCAGTGTCCTGTGTCCTCTGTCTTTAGACCTTTCTCTGTTTTTCTGTTCTAAGTTCTTTGGACGTTGTTATAAGACTTTTTTCCTTAGGATAAACACCTTAGCATAAACTAATAGAAATAGAATAATTTAGTCAAAGGATGTGTGTAGATTTTAACACCTTTCAATGTTTATGGCCAGAAAAACCATGCCAGTTTATACTTTTACCAGTGGTTCCAGCCAGTTTTATATTGAAAAATCTAAAAATAATTTTTTTAGGGAAAAATTTCAGCGAGCACGTAGAAAAGTATAATGAACCCTCAGTTTCCCAGTTCCAGCAACCGTATCCCGAAGGCCAGTTCTCTCCCTTATTTTCCCACTTATTCCCTCATTCTCCACTTCTCTCCTGCATTCTATTTTAAAAGCTCTAATGGATTATAATACAAATGCAGAGAGAATTATAGGTACCATGAATGAATTTTCACAAGCTGAAACCTACCTGGGTAATTAGCAGCCCAGGTGTCCTCTCTGTCCACCCCCAGTGATTTCCTTCCTGCCAAGAGCAGCTAGTAACCTGGCATCCAACTGCACTGCTTAGTTTTGCCCAGTTTTGTTTTCTAAATACGTAGGATCTTAGAGTATGTTCTTTGTGTCTTAGTTCTTTCTCTTGGCATCGTGTGTGGGATTATCCATGCACACAGTTGTGCTTATTCTGGTTGCAACACGCAGTTTCATTGCGGGACAGTTTAGATGGCAGTTTGGGGCTGTTACAAATCATGCTGCTCTGAACATTCAGCATTTGTGTCTTTTGGCGAACGTGTGGATGCGTTTCTTTTGGGACTGTGTCTAGGAGGGAAACTGCGAGGTCACCGAGATAAAGCATATATTTGGTTTTGGAAGACCAGATCACACTTCCACCAGCAGTGTGTAAGTTCTCTCTAATAGGTCATATTTTTACCCCTTTCCTTTTAGCTGTACTTCTAGCTGTTTGATAGCTCATGATAGTTTCGGTTTGCACTAGTGAAGTCAAGCACCTTTTCACACTTTTATTGGTTGTTTGGATATCCTTTTTTATGAAAAGTAAACCAGTTTTTGTTCTTATTTCTACCGTATGATCTATTTTTCTTGTCATATTAGCTCTCTTGCTGCATAGCAAATTACCTGCTAGCTTAGTGGCTTCTAACGACAGCAGGCGTCTACTTGTTCTCTCACGGTTTCTGTGGGTAGGAGGTTGCGAGTGGCTTGGTTGGGTGGTTTTGGCTTGGGTGTGATCAGCCCTCCAAAGGCTTGTCTGCAGGTGGAGGACACTTCCCGAAGCGGGTCATCCACATGCCTGGCAGGATAGTCCTGGCTCTTGGTGGGAGGCCACGGTTTCTTTTCACCTGGGCCATTGTCAGGGATTTCTAGGAGTCCTGTCCTCAGGACGCGGTGACTGACTTTCCCTCCAGAGAATGATTTGAGAGAAAGCACCAAGTGTAAGCTGTTATTTTTATGACCTCGCCTCAGAAGTCAAATGACATTTGCTTTTGAAATGTTCTATTTGTTAGAAGAGAGTGGCTCAAATCATCCCATCTTATGTTAAAAAAGAAGGAAGTTGGACTCCATTTTTTTAAAAGGATGAGTGTCAAAGAATTTGGACATATTTTCACACACAGCACTTCATAGGATTTCTTTTATTCTGGATGAGTCTTTCAGGAGATACAAGTATAGTGAATGTCTTTACCTGCTCTGCTGGTTGTCGTGTCTTTGAGAAAGAGAAGTGACTGTTAATGTAATTCATTTCCCAATTTTTTTTCTTTTACGGTTAGCCCATTCCATTATTACTTTGAAGAAAATCTCAAAATAATTATTTTGTTTTTCTGTAAATACTATGTCAGTATCTATCTTTCAAAGGCAGACACTTCCCTTTTTGTTTTAACCATAACATAACCACAAAACTATAATTAAAAAGGAAACTCCATACAGTTTCTGAATAGTATCCAATACTTAGAGTTGAGATTTCGAATTGTTCTAAATATCATAATTTTGTGTATAGTTTAATAATTTTGACAAATCAGGATCCAGAGAAGGCCCACCAATTTAAAAACATCTATAGATCACCTATTCATCATTCTTTTACTCCCCCCCCCCCCCCACCTGTCTCTTTTTGGAAGACCTAGACTTGGGTTCTGTGGTGTCCCCACGGTGCTCTGCATTCTGTGCCCAGGCAGCTGTAAGTTTCTCGTTTGGGAGGTGGAGCTCTGTTGCTCTAACTGGTGTTGCTTCTTTGGTTGTGCTCTGTCCCTGGAAGTTGAATTGTGGACCAAAATGAAAATTTTAAAGAGCTGTCAAATTAAATCACATTAAAATCCATTCAGGTTCTGTAGAGCTGTTCTGTTCTGAAATGCAGTGGTGTCTGTTTTGGAACCAACCTTCTTCCCCATCACTTCTGTACGTTTGTGAGGCCGTCTGAGTGCACGTTTTGTCTCCTGTCAAGTGACTGCGCACTGACCTGCAGACTGGTCACCTGGAGTACCCCGCCCCTGTCTGGTAGTTTAAAACGCTGCAGGCATAACACAGCAAGGTCCAGCTCTTGTTACGTTGACCCCACGGTATTCAACCCACAAGAGTTTCTGCAACATGCATTACCTGACTGCTTAGCTAGGGGCACTGACCTCTTTCCCTTAGATTGTCAAATAAAACAGTGACAGTAACCAACACAACAATAGCTGTCTGGTGTGAATAAATCAAAATTACACCTAGTTTTTTGTCAGATTGACAAAAAATACATTTTTTGGTGTGCCGCACAGTTTTAGTAATTAGTTTGCATGTGCCCTGAGATGGAAGAGGTTGGAAATCCCGCCTGAAACACTCTGTGCTTATCGTCCATGTGCGTTTTCCTCCTTGTGCTGTCTACTGGCCTTTCCTTTCTTTGCAGCTGATTTTTTCAGTTGTGACCAGTGTTTTAAGGGTTGATGACTCAGAGTCATAAGGTCTCCTTAGGCCACTTTAGACCTCCAGTCTTCCCCAGTCTTTGCTTTTCCCTTTTAACAGAAACTTTAACAATGAAAAATTAGAAAAATAAATGACAACATGATTAGAATAAACATCTGAGAAGTAAACATTTTAAAAAATTCATGTATTTTTAAAGCTTAACCTTAGAAAGTTGTTTTCCTTACCCCTATTGTATTTTTAAGGTATCATTCCACTTCAGGTCAAGCATTCAACTTCTAGTGTTTTGTTTTTAAGTGAATTTACAGCAGTTACACCAACTGTGGCCATAACCGTCCAGCCAACCTCTAGGGACCTGTCCCCGTGGCAGGCCCAGTGCTTCTGTGCTTTGGTCACACATGGTCAGAAAAGATGGTCGTGGTGCCAGAGCCCGTGTCGTGCCCTTCTCCATGAGATGCTCAGGGCAGCGTCTCGGTAGAGGCAATGCAGGCTCCATGTGCGATGTTACATTTTCTGGTGGCCTCATGCATGAAGACAGGTAAAATTGACTTTAGTGTATTTCATTTAACCCAATAACCCCAAATAGTATCACTTCAACATCTAATCACTGTAAAAATTACTGGTGTTTTCACTTCTGTTTTTTTTGTACTAAGTCTTTGAAATCAGATACGTATCTTACATTCACAACACATCTCAACTGAAACTATAGCTCTGTTTCAGGGGTTCAGAGCCTTCTGTATCTCTGCTGAGCATGTGTGTAAAGATACTGTAGGGCACTGCGTAGACCAGAGTTATTTTAATCATCGCTCACACGGAGTAGCAGAGGACAGTGACTAGGAACCCCAGGAAACGATGACTGAGAGACGCCAGGAGCTAAAACAGGGAGCTGTCTCTGTCTTCCAGACGTGGCAGAGGAAGGTGGAGGGAGATACTGAGAATTCCGGTGGGTCGGATGGGGAGGGAGAGGGGCCGAGGCCAGCTTTCAGGCGCTGTCTTTCACGTGTGGAGCGCGCCTCTGAGACGGGGAAGGCTGGGTGAGGGGTTTGGTCGATGGCCGGCGGCCGATGGAGGGCGGAAGCTCTGTTTTGTAGAACTTAGATTTGATGTTCTCGTGAGCTGTCCAAGGGGGAATGTCTGCTAGGAGTGGAGTGCTGTGTTTGAAGTGTAGAGGTAATCTGATGGGAACTCAGCTGTGTTCATAGAAACACTTAAAAAATCCATGGAAAAGGCTTCATTTATTCTGCAAAACTAAAAAGAAAAACCAAACCAAACCATGGTCTTTGTTTCAGTTGCTGGGGCAACAGCGTGAATTAGAGCAAATATGAATTGACACCCCAGCCAAATACGGTCAGCTGAGGAGAGTAACAAATAAGTGGGCAGTGTCCACAGTCCGGACGGGGGGACCCTGCCTTAGCAGGTGTGGACAGGGAGAGAGGGGAGGAAGAAGCCGCCAGCCAAGGAGGTTGAGGAATCAAGGGGTCCGATACCGGAGAAGCCAAGTAGGGAGACTGTCCCAGGAAGTGGCCTCTACTGGGCGATTGCATTGTGCTGGGAAGAGTTTCATTTGGATGTCGCCCCATCTGGAGGTCACTGGCGACTCGAAAGAGCAGTGTCAGTGGAGTGGCAGAGGGACACCAGACTGGAATGGTTTGAGGAGGGACTGCTGTCAGACAGAAGGCAAATGCTCTCACTTCTAAATGACCACTGCGGATTGCGGAGAGGACTAGCCTCAGAGAAAAAGGGGTGTGATGGAAACAGACATCGGGCAGGAGAGTGAGTGTGAGCGGCTCAAACATCTGAGCAGCGCTCTTAACACAAGGGTGCGAGGAGACGGGCATTTCCGCATTTCCACATTTCAGCGTAGCCTGTGGGGCTGGGGATAGGCGTGACCTCTGTGGGGAGTTGTTTGGAAATGTGCATGTGGTTAGAAATGCTCATTGTGATGCAGCAGTGTCACTTCTGGGCACTGGGGCCTTTTTTGTAATATGGAAGGAAACCGAACGGTCACTAGTGGTTAAATCAGTGCAGTACGTAGGGAAGTCTGTGTCAGCTAAAACATACTTCCAAGAGAGTAGAATCTGTTGTTTTCCCTACCATGTAAATCAAGCTTTTTAAAGACTGAGAAAAAGTAGGTATTTGAAAATATACCTTTGGGGAGGGAGTGGTGGGGGGAAAATGCAGACAACTGTAAATGAACAACAATAAAGTGAAAAAGAAAAAGAAAGAAAGAAAACATGCCTTTGAAGAGCTATGTTGAGCCGTGACCTTCTGCCTTTTGACACATTTCACGTAAGGTATTAGCCTGTAGTCCCTTCTCCAGATACTTGTTAGGGTTCTTTTCGAAGGACCCTGCCCTGTTACATGTACGCACGTGGTTGTACTCCACTCGAAGGGCTTCCTGGGTGAGTTCACACTCCAGCTTACCTTATTGCACCTGGAGACAACTAACCACAGCTCCTGCCAAGGGAGAGGTTCACTTGGTGTGGGTCACGGACAGAGTGAGCAAGTACGTGAAGTGTGAGAACTGGGAACGCAGCAGCGGGGCTGCACCAGAGCCTTCTGATGCCGGAGGAGGACTTTCCTGGGCAGCTTTCGCGGGAGAAAGGGACATGCAAACCTCCGTGAGCCGTGCAGCCCCCTGCCACCCACACTGACCTGGTTTTGCTGGTTTTTCTGCCTTTGGCCTTTTTTGGAGAAAGCATGTGTTCACATGTGACTTAAAAAAAAGATGAAATCCAGGCACACCCGAATAGACCGCACTGCCTCCCTGCAGCCTATGCTGGCAGTGCATGACTTTAAATTCTCCGTTATCAGGCCTCTCCAAGATCCTGTTTAAGTTTGCTGAATTAATTTCGTAAGTTTGAGACTGGTTATTCATCAGTTCCTTTTTCTTCATTTCTTTGAGTGTCCTGGTTTCACTTATATTTTGTATTTTTTTACTTCTTAGAACAGCCATTTTTAACCTATGTTTGAAAGAGCCATAGGAAAGGTTTTAAAAAAATTCTTACTGAATTTTTTTTTTTTTTTTTTTTTTTGAGATAGGAAGGGTGCGGGGAGAGACATCAGTTTGCATTTATTGGTTGAATCTTGTATGTGCCCTGACGGGAGTAGAACCCACAACCTTAGTGTATCAGGAACATGCCCTAGCCAACCGAGCTACCTGGCCAGGGTGGAAAGAAGTACTGTATTTTGTCGTGTATAATGCGTACTTTTTGCCCAGATTTTTGAGGGAAAAATAAGGATGCACATTATACACGGGTAGTCGTGATTCTGTATCTATATAAATGTTTTTAATTCTTTCATTTATGCTTGTGTTACAAGTGTCACTCTAGAAAGCAATAATAATATCCATATGCAAAATAATAACCTGGAACACAATAGTCAGTTTTGTTTCTAAATATAAATAAATGAAAAATTGAGTTGAAAAGTTGAGTTAAAAAATTAAAATGAAAGATTTTTTCCCTGAAAGTTTGGGCCTCAGATGTGTGTGCTTTTTATACCCGGGAGCACATTATACACGGCAAAATACGCTAGTTTAAGATTTGAAGCAGTTTAATCTTCTCATTTTACACGTAGGAAACAGGCTCAGAGGGATGAGGTTACTTGCCCAGAGGTTGACTAAACCAAATTGTTTCTTAGTCGTCCTCATCGAGTTTGGTGGTGTGTGAGGTGATGATGCCCTTGCATGATCACGTCTGGGTAACCTGCCATGATTTTGAGGGATCTGTGGCTTTAAATACATTGCAACAACTCTTAATTTATGTGCTGCATTTACATATGTACAGACATGGGGACAGTCCGGTTGGAGAAAGTTGAATTCTAGAGATGTGAATTTATCCCAGATTATAGACCGTAAACATTTATTCTGTGCTTAGCTTTTAATGTCAGGGCAGCGTTGTGTAGTAGAACCTTGTGTAATGACACTCTTTGTCTGTGCTCAGTGTAGACAGGGCTGAGACTTCAGTGTCTTGGTCTTACTAGCTCCAGGTACTCAATAGCCAGTGGTGTGTGGCTGGTGGCTGCTGTTTTGGACAGCACAGGTCTGGAGCATTCACCTTTAAAAAAGTACTTTTTTTGAACTTTAGAAGTGTTATGGTGGATACCACGACTTTATGAGTGTGATTAGAACTCCCAACTAGAAATTAGGCTTATGTGTAAAAGCAGCAGGGAGAATCGGCTCTCAGAGCTGATGACAGTGCTGCCTCTGTAATGGCGTGGGCCTGGTTTATGTTTCCGCTGCTCTTCAGAGCAGCAGTCGTGAACCTGTATGAAGCATCTTCTACCTTTTCCATCACTTAGGTGTCTTGTTTTGCTTGTTGAAAATCCTGTCCTTGGGTTAAGTTTTCAGTGAACACATTCATGGTGCTCAGCATGTTTTTCAGTCTCTATACTTTTATTTGATATATTAATCACTTGATTACCGGGCTGCCTTACAAAAAGTTTTGATACCTTTTTGCAGTGGTGCTCTGGGTTATGGAAGTGTTGGTTTACACATCGAATTAAGCTTGATGTGTAGCAGGGCTGGGCCAGCTGGGCGGGCACAGCAGGTCCTGGGACCGAGGGGTCTTCTGTACCGTCGCTCTGCGTCTTTGCATGTTGTTGCGACAGGCAGGGCTGCTTCTCTGGGCTTCCCTTTGGATGCTGATTTCCTAATTTATGACTTGGCTCCATTTTAATAGCAACTCAGAATGGCTCGGCTTCATGCATGGCTGCCGTGATTTGAGTGTCCATTCAGGTGCATAGCCAGACGATGACGTAGTCCAATGAGGTGCCAAAGTTTTTGCTTAAAGTATTTTCCATACATGATTTGACTTTTAAAAGGTGGTAATAATGGATTTATCTAGGGTGTTCTATACTTTCAACAGTAGTCTTTTTGCATTTTGATAGTGGCTTAGAAGCCTTGATATTCCTGCCACAGCTTTTATTAAAATGATTGATGTTTTTGAAATGAGCTGGTGTATATGTGTTGCTCAGCTTAAAGAAATTTTTAAAATGTGTTTATTGATTTTAGGGGGTCGAGGGAAAGAGACATCAGTTGGTTGCCTCCTGTGTGTGCCTGGCCTGTGACCGAACCTGCAGCCTTGTGGTGCGCAGGACGACGCTCCAACTAAACTGAGCCCCACCGGCCGGGGCCTTCAAGGCACTTTGTATTCCAAATTTTGTGGATTGTTTTTTAATTCACACTGTGCTAGGCATTGAGGGTGAAATGGCGAACAAGACTTAATAAGAGATGGTTATCTTCCCGTCCCATTATTCTCCATCTCTTTAGACTTGCGTGTTTGGGAGAACATGAATGAGGGTGCCTGCAGAAACGGGATTGGGGTCTGCACCAAAATGGGGTTCTGATTGGGTTGGCCTACCTTAGGGCTTTCTGATATTCATGAGAAGGGGACTTTACATGGTCTTTGTGTCCAGGCTGGGGGTTGTGTCACCTGTCTGCAGTTGTCTGTGGATGACATGTAATGTAAGGAGAAAATGCTTTCTTGCATGTTATATAATAGCTGTGACTTTCTCTTGTGCATTTGCATTAGTGAGGAATATTGTGGAATTTATAGTAAAAATTCGTATGTTAGCATAGGGAACAGATGACTGCTTTTTTTCTTAGTTTTTTCAAAAAATAAATTCATATATTCATTTCATATTTCATGTGTTAATATTCATATATTTATTTCGTGTTCATGTACGGGTTATTTGGAGTGAACCCTATTACTGTCAACTGTGCAATAGGAGTGATGCCTGAGAGGGAGGGTGGAGAGCCCTTGTGTACCGCTCGCACCAAGGGCTTGTGAGGGGGTAGGTGTTCGCTCTTGCTGTTCTCGAGTTCTGTGACTAAGCAAGCACATATTTAGATACGTTCAGATGAGGGTCTGTTTTTAGACTTAACCATTCCTCATTTTTGACTTACATGTTTGTAATTATGTCGTTCTTGCCTTCCTTTCATTGTGGTGTTGGAGAGAGAAGGCACTTTGAGACGGGGTGAGGTTATATGGCATTGAAGAAAAGTGGCTTTTTAAAAAAATAATTGGGGAAAATAAACATAAAAGTATATTATTTTTTTATAATCTTGATTTCCTTATTTGAGGGTACCCTTCTTAATCCACTTACTTGGAGAGAATAATCTATTGCTAACCAACTGCCATAGACTGAACATTCGTGTGCCCCCCAAGTGTGGCAGTAGCAGGAGGTGGAACCTTTGGGAGGTGGTTGGGTCAGAGGGTGGAGCCCTAAGCATGGGATCTGTGCCCTTGTGAAGGAGACCCCAGAGAGTCCACTTGTGCCTTCCACAGTGAAAAGAAGATGGCCATTTGAACCAGGAAGTGGGTCTTCACCAGACACTGATGCTACAGATGCTGTGATCTTGGCTTCCCAGTCTTTAGAACTGTGAGAAGTAAACCCTTGTTGTTTGTAAGCCTTGAGGGTGTGCTGCTGTTGTGGCAGCCGGCATGGATGAGGCTTCCACTGTGGAAGGGCATACTACTTGTCAGGGAGTCCCTGGCTTCCCTGTTAGCTTCCATGGCACTGCTGTTGTCCCCATTGTCTTCCAGCAGTCTGCTCTCTGGCCGTGCCCTCTGCTCGTTTTTGTCCTCTAATTATGATGTCAAACTTATGGTTTCCTAAAAATTAAATACTTGGGGAGAATTCCCCCTTTTTGAGCTGTATTCTTTGGGAAGAACATTTCATTATCCTTAGATTCTACCGTCATCTTTATATTTTAACATTCAAAACAAACATCTCTTTCTGGCATAGTTAGCTTTTTCCCCGTGTTCTCGTCATAGTTTGTCTGGATGTTGTTAAATTCTTTGCAGGGCAGGGGCAGGGGCTTTGTCTCCATTTCCTCAGCAATATTTTCCTAACTTCCCCTTCACCATCAGTGCCCTCTCGGCACCCACAGGCTTGAAGGAGATTTTTTTTCCCTACTTCTCTGTCCACTTATTTTTTCACCAAGTCCTGCTTAATTCTTTCTGTTCAGTTTGATAATATCTGTAGCAACTGGCACTATATTTAAAGCTTTTATTGCTTTATTTTATATTGGGTTTGTAAATTATTGAAGCAGGAAGAAGGTTTCAAGTTAATGTAGTCTAATTTTTTTATAGATGAAGAAATGGATTCTCAGGTTAAATGACTTGTCTTAGGTCGCAGAACTAGTAATGAACACCTGATGTTACAGCTCTGTGGTCTCCGCATTTACTATCCCTTTCCAGTCTAGCATCTTCTTAAAAATTTATTTAAAATTTTCTTTTTGGTCAAAGCTTTATCCACAGTTAAGAGTGAGCTAGGTCCAGGAGGTTGGATGAGAGAAGCAGCAATTCCTAGCCACCCCTCCCTCTTTCCCCTTTTCTGAAGGCCCCTCTGATACTTTGAACTCCTCTAGCCAGTTAGAAACTACGTATTTGCCTCCATATGTTGAAGAGCGTACTGAAGAGTTCATGCTTGCATGCGTGCTTGCTGATTTTTCTAGTTTGAAGCGTATCTATTGATTTCCTGCTATGAAAAGATAGGGAAGATAAAGGTCAGCTTTCTTTTCTCCCCTCACTGTGCCCTCCTCCCCATGTTTTGTCTTCCCTCCTTTCGGTGCAGTTTTATTGCAGTTTTGGTCAAATCAATATTGGACTTTGTCATTATGACCCTTTGTGCTGCTTATAATGTTTAGTGTTAAGTTTCAAATACTTTTTCTTTCGTAGACAACTTCCGGTTTTCCTTGGAAGTGTTGAATACCTTTTTTAATGCGCTAATCAGTAAGACAGCCTCAAACGTCTGGTCGGTTACGCGATCCGGTGTTCTGTCAGTGTTACCTTTTTAAGACTTCCCTGCCCCAGTCTGGACTGCGTGCCCTCCCTGCTGGGAACGCAGTGGTCTGCCATGATCCAGGGCTTGGGACGAGGGTGGTCTTTTTGCCTCTCTCCTGTATCGACTCTCCTGTTTTCTGCGTTCCCTGATGTTGTCTTTCTTGTTGCTCTGCCTCTTACTCAAGTGCAGCACAGTCTGTAGTAGCTTTCTGTAAGAAAGTGTGTAGGGGGCGAGTCTTTTGAGTCTTTCTCTCTGTACCCTTGATTGATAGTTTGGCTGGGAATAGATTTCTGGATTGGAGGTCATTTTTCTTCTGTTAGTCTGTTCCCTTTTAAATAATACGCGCTTTTATTAACCCTTTCGGTACGGGTGCCGGATATATCCGGCGCCCATCTGATGACCTGTGTGGACCAGTGCCGGATATATCCGGCGTCCATACAATGGCCCACAATGGCTCACCTCGTACAGCGGGCGTGTTGCGGTGGAAAGAGCACTTGTACGGAAAGGGTTAAGTGGTTGCATTATCTTCTCTTTTTGAGGATAACAGTTTTTTTTTTTTTTTCTTTTTCTTGTGTAGTCTTTCCCTCAACTAGCGTTTTCTGTTTGTTTTGCCTCTACTTTTCATGATAGAGGCTTTCCTGAGATCCCTGGTAACCCTCTGGTTGTCATTAATATTTAAAAGTCAGGGCCCTGGCCTGTGTGGCTCAGTGGATTGAGTGCAAGCCTGCGAACCAAAGGGTTGCCAGTTTGATTCACATGTTTGGGTTGCAGGCCAGGTCCCCATTGGGGGCGCATGAGAGGCAACCACACATTGATGTTTCTCTCCCTCACTTTCCCCCTCCCTTACCCTCTCTAAAAATAAATAAATAAAATCTTTACCAAAAAAAGGGCAGAGATACACACAGACAATACATAGAGTTGATCCGTATGAAATTGCCATCTTTCCCAGCTTTGTTCCATCTGTGAACATACTTAGTTCTCAGACTGTTTTCTAACTAACACCCTCCGCTAGTCGGAGCCAGGGCTCCGTGGGGCAATGACTGATTTCAGAGCTGAGGCAGAGAATGCATAAGATGAATCTGGAACATACTGTCATGCTAGGAAACAAGGAAGTGCTCAAAAATATGAAAAGCACACAGTCTGCTAGATGGGGCTCCCACTGGCCAAATCTGGGACAACTTGAGCATCAGAATGAATAAAGACATTAATGAATAAACTAAGAATCTGTGAGTCCATCCTGTTAATGAATTAAAGAGTGGGGAGAAGGGACATACCTTACTGAAGTTACAGTGTCAGCTGATAGGTGCAGGAGGAACAGTAGACTTATAAAAACAACCCATCATTTCTTACCCTCAGTGTAACAGTTGATTCAGACAAGAATTGCCAGTGAGTACTGATACTGTTGGGTGAGTATTTCAAGACTATGATCTCAAACTGTCTCTCCACAGATTACTTTCTAATTAATTACTACGGGGAAATGGTTCTTTTACATTGGAGAAACATGGCAAAGTTTAACTGAGTTATCAGAATTATCACAGTACTGCAATAAATTGACATCATCTTGTCAGTTTATGTGGTACTCTAGGAAAAACAAAACTATTTATGTGGCACTCCTGCCAGAAACGCATACCTGTATTCTCAGAGATGTCAGTGAAATGAAAGATGCCAGTGAGCTGTTTCAGGTGACAGGAAACAAAGGAGACGTGATGTTAGATGGGGCAGCTGAGTCTGGGTTGAGGTGCGGGAGTGGCCATGAGGGACATCACAGAGCAGCTGGCAGAATTGAAATGTGAACAGTGTGCTCCGTAGTCAGTGATGACTATGTTAAACTCTTGATTTTGACATGTTCTGTGGTTGTGTAAGAGAATATTCTTGTTCTTAGGAAATAACACGGAACTTTTGTGGTGGCTGCGGTGAATCGAATGTTTGGAATGTCTGTGGGGGGCAGTCAAGCAGAAGTGACTCAGTGATTGACATGAGTCTAGGTGAAGGTTCTGTGGGAGTTCTCGTGCTACTCTTGTAACTGTTCTGTAAGTGTGCGATGAAACTTCTGTTTTCTTTCTGAGAAAGACTGGAGTACGAGTGGCTCACCGGAGGGCTCTGATCACGGGTGAGGCTCATTCACTGTGTGCGCGCTTCCCAGCGGGGATTCATTGAGTTGCTTTGGTTGGGAATCCGCCCACTGTCAGTGTTTCCAGGCCCTTCTCTGTGGAGGTAGATCACGCAGAAGACACTTTTCAGTCTTCAGCCTGGCTGGGAACATTGGAGCTTTGTAGGAGGATCTGGCTTAGCGGGGCGTGCCTGTGTCTCAGTGTTCGCTCTGTGGCTCACACAGTGCCTGTGTTCTCAGTGCAGTGG
This sequence comes from Macrotus californicus, assembly GCA_007922815.1. Taxonomy (NCBI): domain Eukaryota; kingdom Metazoa; phylum Chordata; class Mammalia; order Chiroptera; family Phyllostomidae; genus Macrotus; species Macrotus californicus. The sequence goes on from VMDR010002519.1 coordinate 17,137, forward strand.
GCTCATCTCCAGCTGTGCCAGGACCTCCACATTCTGAGACCTCCCTGTTCGGCTCCCTGGTGTCCTCTGCTAGAGGTGGGGGGCAGGGCAGGCCAGGGTAAGGAGATTGAGGGATCTAAAGTGTTACCTGAATAACTTTTAATCAATATTCATTTTGTTTCCTTCCAGCACCCCTTCAATTTTTTTTTTGTCTTATCGTGGTTCTTGTGGATTGTGCCTTTAAAACAAGACAAAACAGCCAAAACAATTTTTAAACATACTTTCTTTTTAAAATTTTTTTAAAAGATTTTATTTCTTTATTTTTAGAGAGAGGAGAAGGGATGGAGAAAGAGAGGGATAGAGACATCAGTTTGTAGTTGCCTCTTGTGCACCCCCTACTGGGGACCTGGCCCACAACCTAGGCATGTGCCCTGACTGGGAATTGAAACAGCAACTCTTTGGTTCGTAGGCCGGCACTCAGTCCACCGAGCCACAGCAGCCAGGTCCCAAAACAGTTTTTTGTTGTAGTTCTAGAGGCATTTCAGTGCATGTTCGGTGCATACTCTTTACCCAGGAGTCTCAGTGCAGCACTTGTACATTGTTCCAACCTCTTTTCCATCTTGTTTCTCATGTCCTCACCCTATAGAATAACCAGATTTCTTACCATCAGTAATGTATAGACCTGCTCTTTCCCCTCCGCAGTCTAAGTGAAAAAACCGAGCAAACAAAACTTTTCCAGAAAAGCGGATTATGTCTCAACATACTTGTACAACATAATAAGCACCTGTATTCATAATGGTGTGTTTTCTTCTGGCTGTCCTAGTGGGGGGAGTGTGCTGCAGGTTGAGGCAGGCAGGTTGGTACAACTCTGCTGAGAGCCTGTGATTGATTGGATTGCAAACAGGTGCAGTGGGTGATCCTGGCTGGAGGGAGAAGTGATTACAGATCAGCTTTGAGGGTCCTGTAGTCACTTGAATTTAAGTGCCAAATTGTGTGTACGTTTTGTGGAGTATACGTCATTAGAATTGAAAGGCATCTGGGAACCCTAACACAGAGAGTGGTGGTGATGGAGGCATTCGGGAGTGAACTCTCACACTAGCACGGTACGCTTGTCATGGCTGAGGGCTGTAGCAGCGCGCAGTGACCCCAAAATTTAGACGATCAATTATACTTTTTGAAGTGTACGTTCAAAATGCCTAACTTAAAATTAAATATTCTTTTCATTTTAACCCAGATTTGTTACTCTTTTTGTTGATTTATTTTGTTTGTTTTAAGAAGCATTTGGCATTTTTAATTGATTATCTTATTTGAAGGAAAATGCTGAGACCACAATGTAGTGTGTTTTATGGAAGAAAGGCATTAAATGCACAGCATTCTTTTAAAGATGCCTTTGCATTCTTACAGGGTTTCTAATATATTGTCCGGAGTTTGAGCTTTTTCTGCGGTATCAAGTGTCTGGGACAATTTGTAGTTCTTCCATGTGTAGCTTTTGGTTCATTGACATTAGTGACAATTAGTACTTCAGTGACTGGAATGTTCTGCTCACAGTTTCTAGTAAAAGTTATGATTGCTTAACAGTATTACATGGGGCTACTTACGGACATTTAGAAGGAGACACTTAAAAAATTTGTTTAAAGAAGTTTATTGATTTCAGGGGGAGAGAAAGCTAGAGAGAGAGAGAAACATTGGTTGCCTTTCATACTCTCCCTGGCCAGGAATCAAATCCCCAGCCTTTTGGTGCACAGGATGATGCTCCAACCAACTGAGCCACACTGGCCAGGGCAGAGGGAGACACTTTTAAAATTTGATTTAATGTTTTAAAGTACAGTGCCTTTGCAGTCAGCCCTGTGTTGGGTGAGAGTTGGTGTTTTCATAATAAAAAGATAAGTATATATTTCTTTTTACTTGCCCACTGATAGTGCTGTTAGGGTGTCTCTATTTCTGGGCTGCTGTTGTTAGTAGTGTAGGGTAACAGCTGCGATGTAGGGGTGACTGTGCCTTTTTTCCTGTTTTCACATAGAATGTTCCGTTAAGTACAAGTGTCTGTCTTCTGCGGTACGGTTCTGCGTGAGTCAGGATCCTGAACCAGCAGCTTTAATGGCAGCGGTCATCAGACCAAAAGAGAACATGTTGTGACTGCACGCTCTTTTTTCTTTACAGGAGAGCTGCTTTATGTTCACGTCCCACTGTACTCCTGCTCGTCTGCTGACACAGTGAATTGGAAGACAACTGTTGCCAGGATAACCTGTAATGGGCAAGGCGCCACAAGACGAAAACATTTCTTTTAATTTTTAAACTTGGTTTGAAAGGTAAGACCTTTAAGAGTATCAGGAGTTTCCTCCCATGAATTCCATCAAGGAAAGCAATGTGCTGTCATGAGACCTTGGAGTCTAGGTGGGCCAGGGCTAGGTCATCTCTTTGAGACAGGTGCCGTTTGGTTCTGACACTGTGGTAGCTTTCGCAGCCTCTGCAGTTTGCGCTGGTGTGTCTGGTCGTCCACGGCGCCCACGGGGTTCCCAGTACAGTGTGTTGGCAGATTGAGCTGGGCCCCGAGGACCAGTCAGGCCTGCCAAGCGGAAGTAGCATGAAGAGAAAGACTGCTTGAGTAGCTGCTGCTTCTAGGTTACCTGGCTCTGCGTGTGTGTGTGTGTGTGAGAGAGAGAGAGAGAGAGAGAGAGACACCGAGATCGTTTTGTTTTACAGCAGCCAAAGGATGGCTTCTGGCCAGACACCTTACTCCTTCTCAGTCCGGTTGCAGTCACTCTGGAACTCCTCACTGACACTCTCATTAAAGACCAGAGGTTGACTTTGCATAGTTGACTTTTGGCTCCGTAGTCACACCTTTTTGAACTTTCAGAGTATGTCTCATGAAATTGTTTTAGAATTGTTTCTTCTCTTTACATAGAGTTTAAGCACGTGAGCAAGGGGTTTTGACTTCTACTTTACATATTTAGTACTTTTTTTTAATCCTTAGCCAAGGATATGTATTTTTTTAATTGATTTTAGAGAGAGAGGAAGGTAGAGAGCTAGGGAGAGAAAAACATCCATGTGAGAAAGGAGCATTGATAGGTTGTGGCCTTTACCTGCCCCGACCAGGGAGCAAACCTGCAACCTAGGTATGTGCCTTGACTAGGAATCGAACCCGCAGCCTTTTGGTGCACGGGATGGTGCTTCAACCAACTGAGCCACTTGTCCGGGGCTCTTTAGTACTTTTTAAATAATAGATATCATTAATTGATGATAGGAGATAAAACTTTAGACATTTCTCAGGAAAACATTTTTAAGACTTTGTTTTTCCTTTTTTCTCTTTTTTTTTGCTTGTTTCATTATTCTTTTCCTTTGCTGACGAGAGTCTGTACCTTTGGTAACTTATGGAACAGTGTCTCACCTTTAGCCGTATTCCTCCCTTTTCTTTTTCACTCCCCTCTGCTCCTCGGCAAGCTGTCTCACACTAGGACAGATGAGCTCTTAAGAAATTACCCAGAAGTCTCCAGGGGTCATCGAACTAAATTGGTGTTGCAAAGGCCCAGATGGTAAAATTTTAGGTTTTTGTGGGCCAAGAAACAAAAAAGAGGCTATTATGAAGGTATTTATGTAACAGAGAAAACAGATTTTACAGATTCTATTAATGAAATTCACAATATAGAAATACTTGAGTTCAGTCTTCCGTAATATAGATCTAAGGAGAAGAAAGGAATTCTTTGTCTTGGGGACACCAGTTCACCTAACGGAGCTCTGCTACCACAGTCATCTGGTCTGTGAGCGCTGGTCTGTGATGAGGTCTGCACGGCCGTCTCGGGAGGGGTCTGACACTGCGCACACTGCCACGTTCTGCGAGCCGCCCTCAGTGCACGGCTTCAAGCTGAGTGTGTTCAGCGCTCAGGAGGCGTTTACAGAACTCTGTTAGATTTTTCTTTTGATATTTGTCTTTTAGCGTGGAGATTAATTTTCAGTTTAAGGTTAAGCTCCTCAGTAGCCTAACTAGGTGGGTTCTGAAATAGAGAAACTTCCTTCACACACGCATCAAGGTTTGAAAAACACTGTCTATTTCCAGCTTGAGTTCAGAAAACGTATCTGCTGCACAATTGTGTGGGAATGAGGGACTTTGGGTTTTAACTTCTGACGTGGGGATACATGAAGCAGCCCAAATTCATTAAGAAACATCAAGACTTCAGCAAAGGCAGATTTCCAGACTCATTTGTTGTTCAGTAGTGGTGGTCGAGGGCTGTTCCTCTCATTCAGAAAAATTTCAGTTTTGGTCCTCAGCTCAAAAGGTTCCATAAAAACTTAGCCCTTTGATAAGCCTTAAAGTGGCTCTGATGGGAAGTAATGATGGTTAAGTCCGTGAGAGTAAGTTAAGTTCATTGATGTCAAATTGATGTCGGCATTACTGGTTCAGTAACACATGACTTTAAAAGTCTCCCAGAGTACTTGCTGATGAAAGTAGAGAAAATAAACATGAGCTTTAAACACGACATTTTCATAGGTTTTATCAGTTTGTCCAGCTAAGCCTTTGGCTCTGCTGCGTAATTTGCCCGACACTGCTGCACGTCGTAGCACATTTGACTGCACACTGCGTGGTCTTGTCTTTTCGCAACGTCTCTGAAAACTGCCGCAGTTGTGTCATGCCGACTGTTCTAGAAGCTAGTTCGTCACTTCAGACTCATCAGATAGACGGCAACTGAGCTGTACCAGTCACACCAGGGAACTCATCAGTATTAAGGAAAATGGTCCTGGGCTTCCTTGCTTGGTGAGTAAGCCAACTTTGCACCTTCGTTTTCATCTTTTATTTTTGTGAAGAAAGTCCCCTGTTAAGGAGATACTTCATTTTACATTTTCTGAATTTCCTTTTCTGTTTTTAAAAGATTTTATTTATGCATTTGTAGAGAGGGGGGAAGGAAATGAGAAAGAGAGGGAGAGAAACATCACTGTGTGGTTGCCTCTGGCACATTCCTACTGGGACCTGGCCCGCAACCCAGGCCTGTGCCCTGACTGGGAATCGAACTGGCGACCCTTTGGTTCACAGGCCAGCACTCAGTCCACTGAGCCACACCAGCCAGGGCTGCATTTTCTGACTGTTGCTTTCCTGTGAGTGGGGAATACGTGATGACTGCTTCGTCTGGTAGTGGGGGTGTGGGCAGTGTTCATCTAGCCCAGGTGTGGTGTGACTGCTGCCTCAGGTCCCAATAAAGCAGCGCGCACCCCATGGGGCCATCACAGCTCATTTGAAGCCCAGTTTCCCTTTTCTTGGTTTGGCATGCTGGGTGTGCAGGGTAATCATAAAGTCAGACATTGCGGTATAACTCTGCCCAGCGAATGTGTTGTGCCGAGAGGCTGTGAAGATGAGTGGTGTGGCTCTGTGCCAGGAGACCTTTGTGGGCACTGCGGTTTGAATTTCATAGAGTTTTTACAGGTCTTGGGATGGCATTCTTTCGATTTCTTTCCCTTTAAACAATTAAGAATGTAGAAACCTTTTTTTGCCCAGAGGTTGTATAAAAATAGGTAGGAGAGCAGATTTGGCAATCTCAGTGCTGCACCCGCCCTGGTGTCCCAAGAGCTTCTCTGGAGTTGGTTTATGTGTTGATGACAAAACAAATGGGCTGAAAAGGGACCGTTGTAGTTTTTGTTGTGGGTTGGGTTGAGTGGTTGGAGTTTTCTGTCTCTGTTTGCTTGTTTTTGTGACGGGGCAAGTGTACACAGCCACCTCAGAGCCTTATTATTCGGCAGGGCTTGACAGGCTAACTAGTCTTTCACAGTGTCCTGATTTCACTCTGAGCTCGCATTTGTAGCCCTCACGAAGGGCCAGGGATTATATACTAAGTGCTGTTATATTTTCCTTTCATAACTTTTTATTGTACGTGGGTGCATCATTTAAAAAGTCAAACAGTATCACAAAAGTAATTTTTTTTTTAAATCGCCAGGCTGGTGTGGCTCAGTGGACTGAGTGCCGGCCTGCAAACCCAAAGGTCGCTGGTTTGATTCCCGGTCAGGGCACAGGCCTGGGTTGCAGACCAGGTCCCCAGTAGGGGACACACAAGAGGCAACCATACATTGATGTTTTTCTTCCTCTCTTTCTCCCTCCCTTCCCGTGTCTAAAAATAAAATAAATAAAATCTTAAATATTTAAGAAATTATCTTTTTTCCCCACCCAGTACCCACCTCATCTCTGAATTACTTGCTAGGGGTGCTGCCTTCACCGCTTAAGGGCGCGCTCACGTTCACTTCCTTTCACAGTTCTAAGTCTTATGCTGTATGGCCCTTGAGTGCACAGCTCCTTCCCTTCCTCCTCGTCCAGCATGCTTAAAGCACAGCTTTGGTTAGTGTGAATTTTCGTTAATTATTCTCCGAGTCTCTGTCTTAATTTGCAGAAATCTTCTCAGTGTGGTCACATATGTCCAACAGTCCACCTTGTTCTGCCTCATGCCTTCCTCCAGGCTGGTCCCTTTGAACTTTCTTGTGGCTGCAGGAGTCCCCCTCGTCTGTCTTTGTGTGCTGTGTCCCGTATCCCGTAGCTCCCCTCATGGCTTAATGCCACGCCTCGGGGAAGCCCGTTCTCCAGTAGTTTTCTGAGGCAGTGTAAATAAATCTGCCAGACCTTCCATGTCTGAAAATGTTCTTTTCTAGAATGTCAATTGAAGAAGCCGATGTCATTCTGAGTTCCGTTTCTTTTCTGAGTGTTTTCATTTCTCTAGAAGTTTTACCTTCTCTCCTTATGTCTGATGCTGTGGAATTCCACACTGTGCCTCAGAGGAAGCACTGCCCCACTCACCGAGGTGGCCTGTGCAGACCCTGGGGGCAGAGTCCCATCCTTTACGTGCTGAGAAAAAAATTATTTTTTGATGAGAGGAGGTGGTTGTGGATTACATGTTCTTCTATAATTTCTGTTACTTGGATGTTGGACTTCGTGAATTACTTCTTCATTTTCTGTCTTTTCATAAATTTGTTGGCATGCTCTTTGGTTGCTGTTTTGCTGTGTCTTTCATTGTAGTTAAGAGTTTTCAGAGGAGTGGGAACTGTTTGGTGTGTAGCCAGCTCACTGAGCACCTGGGAGGTGGTGTCGTCCTTTCTGTGTTCTTGTCGGGACTTCCTGTCAGCCCAGACATAGCCATGCCTTGTCGATCAGACGGACTTTGGAAGAGATTTGTCAGACAACATGGTGATCACGTATGCCTTCATCTCTGGAACAGGCAGTCCTCTGCTGTCGCCCTCGCAGGGGTCCATCCAGGCTTTGCTAGAGCACCTCTAGCCTCCGGGCCTCTCATGTGGTGCTTGCCCTCATCTTTAGTAGGTTCCTGCTTCTGCTGGCAAAGAATCTGTACTTTCACTCACCGCTCTCCTTTTATCCTTGGGCGCTGTACCTGGTAAGGTGAGAGAGCTTTAAGGTGTTCACAGCTAGTTATTTTATTCCCCGAGTAGTGAGTCTCTTTGCCACCCTGGTTTGCCTCTTTGGATGCCATGAGGTTGGCAGTGTCCTCATCCTCCCCGGAACAGCATGTGATATGCCTGGCGTGAGGTGGCCTGCCCTGGGCAGGCTGTAGTAGGAATAGTATGCCCCGTGGTTCTGGACGTGATTCAGTAGTGGCTGTGTTCTGAGACTGCTCTGCTTACCAGTTACATCATAATGTGGCTTGACGTTGAGCTTAAAATCAACTGAAATTTTTGGACTTAGTTCTTTCTTCACTGTTTTCTTTCTTGTACCTGCTTTCCCCCCATCCCCACCTCCATCATGTTTTCTTTTTTGGCTAAAAAGGGCTTTACATTTACCCATGTTAAATAAGTTTCTCTTAGTTTCTTCACATCAAACAGTTTTTGAACGCTGATTCTCTCATGTTTTCTGTACATTTTGACAAGTGTGTGACATCCTGGTGAATCAACTGTGATAGAGCCACTGGCCACACGAGGGGAGCTCCCTGCCCAGCCAACTTGTCCACAAAGCGATTCTTTGCCCTGCATGTGAGGACATGTGGTTCCCATTCATGAACGTGTCCTGAAAGCCATCCAGTTACAGGTTGGCAGCCTCGGTTGCCTCAGGCTTTGCTGTTGATTAGTGCTGTGCGCAGCTGTCCCCACTGGTGTGCAGCAGTGCTGTGACAGAGAGCGTGGCCTTTGGAGCTCCGCAGACCTGGTTTGAGTCCAGGTCTGCCTAGCACATTGATGGGCTCAGGGTCCTAGTTTGTCCCTCTGCAGAATGAGAGCCAAACTTTGAGGGGTTGTTGTGAGGCAGGGGTAATGTATCTGAAAGCATCAGGCCCGGAGCCTGGCATTCGGTAGGCACTTCATAACTGGTGCTGCTAGCGGTCACGTTTCTGGCTTACTCGGAAAGCTGCGATGCAAAGACAGGTAATGCTGCGGTGGCAGACTGGAGAGATTGAAGACCGCTTTTCCCGAGGAGCTGCAAGGCCCAGAGAGCTGTCCCTCTCACGCTCCACACTGCACTGCTGTTCCTGAGTACAGGCCTCAGAGTCTGCGAGTCCGCCTTGCCTTCATGCTGGGGCGTGCACAGGGAACACGCGTGGAGGAGAGCACCTGCTGGAGGTCACCACTGTTCTGCCAGTCTGCGACTGTGATGGAGCCCTGAATGCCTTGTGACCATACACAGTCTGATCGGAGACTGCTGGATAAGGGAGGGAGAACGTCATAGGAATAGCCTTTTCAAGAACTTTGTGGCCAGTCTCCAGTTCTGTCTTCCGTTACTGAATTGGTTATAACTGTGAATTAACTAGGATGGTTAGTTCATTCTCAATTGGAAGCCTGTTTTTTTTTGGCCTTTGTACCTGACTTGGAAAGGCTGTTAGGCATCTTGACTGTAACATAGGAATAATCAAGTGGCCACCATCACCTGCCTCAAGCCCGGTGACTCACAAACTGCACGTAACTTGGTTTTACTTAATGCAAACGTGGGCGAGCTGGACTTTCCAAGTCTTCCCTCCTCTGCATGTGAGTGCAGAGTTCCGTGTCGAGCTGAAGCAGTTTCGACACCATTCCTCACTTGCTCAGGACTGCCCTTCCTCCCTGCAGTTTTAGGGGCTTAGGGACAGTTTTGTTTCGTTACAGGTCCCAGCCAGGCTGATCACCCTCCAGTTTCCTGTCACTTCTTTCTCATGACTCAGACTTGTGGACAGGCCTGCCTGGTTTCAGACATTCAGAGGCTCCCAAATGCTTGAGACGGGAAACCCTCTGTTCAGGACCCACTGGACTTTCTGATTTGACTGTGACGTTTATTGTGCTTTCTTACCTGCATCCTCTCCTGCAGCATGCTTGTGTGTGAGTGCACGCACACGCTTGCCTGTGCACATACGCTCACTTGCACACATGAAGAATGGACGCCTCGATCCCACTGGGTTTTCCTTGTCTTTGTCCTGCGATCTCTAACCAGGTTCCTGGCCAGTCTTGATTACCGTTGTCATCCTCGCCTCTTGTCTTTTTTCTTCCCAACCCCCAGTCTCACATTATAAAACATCTCTTCCTAGTAAAATGAGTCATGCTTTGTGTATACTTGCACTGAAGTTTTTGGAATTGTGGAATTTATACACAGACATTCTCATAGTGAGAATTTATAGAGGAACACGCCACTATACTGGCTTTCGCGTGCACTAGTGAGCACAGCGAGGCTGGGTTTTCTGGATTGGCAGTTTGCTGCTTTAATGTGAAAGTGAAGTGGAGGGTAAGATTGTATCTCCCGCCCTGCCCTTCTTAGCTTGTGTTTGGCCTTAGCTCCAGCGTGTGGGTGGGCGTTTGCTTTCTAAGGGTCGTGGATTTCTCAGGAAGCTCGGAATTCCAAAGGCAAGCAGCCATAAATGGTATCATCTGATACCATAGTACAGCCAGAGATGAAGGGAACGTGAAGATCAGGATTTGAGGAGGCAGAATTCTGGTTGACATTGGAGGAGAGCGGTAATTCAGTGTGAGATCTCTTAGGGGACACGTTGGATTTCGAAGTGGAGCCGGGGCAGGGCCATGCCGTCCGCTGGGGGTTCTGAAACAGGGCCCTGGAGCCTGCCTTTGGGCTCATCGCTCTCCAGCCCGCCTTTCACATTGTTGACAGTGCTCTGTTCCAACTGCAGACCTGAGCTGGGTGCTCACTGGCTGTGTCTCAGCGTGGTGCGCCGTCCCCACGGTGTCCCTGCTTTGTGGTCTCGTCCGCAGCTTGCCTCTCTCAGCCCACGCTCCAGTTGCCTGCAGATACTTGGCCTTTGTGAGAGCAACTTCTGTTGAAAGTGTACTTGCTACAGCTTAAGTGTCATCTCTGTGTCACCTTGTCTCTATTTCTATTCAGAGTTGTTTCTTTATGTTATTAAAATACATTGTTTAATCTTTATGTAGATATTTTAATGTACATTTATCTCAGTTAAAGCTCCCTGTGCCCTCTGTGCTTCTGCAGCAAACCTGCAGTACTCTGCTGCTCATCCCTGCACAGCCCTTGGTGAGCTGGCCTCATGCCACCTGACCTGACTTCCAGTGCCTCTCAAAGGCTTGCTCTTCTTGACGTCAGGACCTTATACTTGCTGTGAATTTCCTGAAGCCACTGGGTCTTTCTGTCCTCTGGGCTCGAAGGCCTAGTTCTCCTGGACTGAAATACTTCTTGCTTCTGTGTCGCCTACTACACTCTCCTTATCTTCTGAAGCTTCCCGTATAGGGAGGTCTCTTCTGGCCAGGCTCCCTTCCGACAGAACAGGCTTGGAGTCGTCCCCTTTATTTTCCGTATCATTCATTTTCTGTGTTTCTCTCTTCGATTTACTGTGTCCCTCAAGGGGGAGGGACTGCCTGTCGACTTAACTCTTGTGTTCCTCATACAGTGCGTGCTTTAGCAGCGCCTGGTGCTGAGTATAGCGCATACCAAGTGGAGCTGAGTCCCTTATTTTCTCCTCTCAAGAAAAGCTGAAATACCAAAGAAGTTGCAAAGTGAGACTGGCAAAGATTCTGGGGTACCTGATTGGTAGAACTGGTTGCCTCTGACATGTTCTTGGAAAGAAGTAGTTGCAGAGCGAACACCGTGAAACTGGCTCTGGGTTTGCGTTGCCCCTCCCTCTGAAAACCTGTTGTCCCTCCCTCTGAAAACCTGTTGTCCCCAGTGGGCACTCTGATGTTTGGCGGATGTAGTCTGGCCTCTCGGGGTGGTGACTGCGAAATAGACTCCTTCGCTTAGGATGGAGAAGCAGCTGGCTGGGCTTCCCAGTGCTTTGTGATCTTTTCCTGTAGCGAGAACTTTTCCCATAGTGAGACCTGCCTTTGAAGGCCAGCTGTTACTTCTTTGTGTCCCGTATATCTGCCTTTCCGTGTGAAAATTACAGCGTTGGCCTGGCATTGAGCTTTTCCCTCACGGGGAGTTTATGGCTAACTTACAACGCTGAGAGGTGACTTCCCTTCAGAGTGACTCTGCATTCTCCTATTTATAGATAACTTTTGTCCCCTGTCCCCTTCCTGGGACACACAGTTTTCAACGTGCCAGGTGAGCCACCACCAACCCTAAAGCCAACAGTTCCACATTTGGGTCTTGTCAGACGCTGCCCGGCTAAGTTCCCCGCTGGCCTCATTCCAAGCCCAGGCAGGGGGTCCTGAGACTCCAGCTGTCTGGACTCAGGCAGGAGCAGGGGAGCCAGTAAGAAGAACTTTCCAGCGGCTCGGCTCGCTGCACTCAATACATCCTGTTCCCAGGCTCCTTGCAACGCCCGCCCACCCCGCCGTTTGGTGTTTGGTGGACGTGTGCCGCTGCTGGTGGGATAAATGGGCTGTTTTGAATCAAAGTGGAGGCCATGAGGCTCAGTTTTCTCCAGGACAAGTGAGGAGTCTGGTGGTTATTTTTTTAATACTTTAATAAACATCATTGTTTCCCAACATGTTGGCATGACTGAGACATTTTTTCTTTATAATAGTTTTTGAATTTGCTTGTGAAATGAAATAAATTCCCAGAGAGATGCACCTGCTTTTACCTCTGGATAGGTATATCTCAACCAGGAGCGAGCCATTCGTGGCCCTCCTGATTTAACATCTAGCCTTCTTTATTATTTCAAGGCAAAGAATTTGAAAATTTCTCTTTTATTCTTACAAATATTCCTAGGTTTTAGAAAAACAGTTCTAGTTTTCTAGTGGCCTACTTTTTTGAGTTGAAGAATGAGCACTTACTTTTTATACATAATGAACATGATTTCTCACGCATGTTTATGTTTTAGAAGAAAGGAAAAATGTGTCCTGTAACTTCTCCCCACCCACACTTCGTGTCGGCTCTTGTGTGGAAAGGTGGCTGACTGCGCATTTCCACTCCGGGAGGAGAGGAGCCTTGAATCTTAACTGTAGCGGACACACCATTAGAGCCGTCTGCCCAGCGCAGCAGCCCCGGGCACCTGTGACTTTTTCTGAAGTCCTGTTGCACGTGGTCACTACCAGTGCTGCTACGCCCTGCGCTGCTCAAGAGAAGAGCCCACTCCCTGAACTCGCTCTGGCCCAGCACACCTTGCAAGGTTGTTCATGAGAAACATCTTTATTAGGTTTTTTTAAAAAGCCACCTCAGTGCTTTTTTGACAGCATGGGTATCTTGTACTGTCCCTGAAGTCACACTGTCTTGAATGCTGCCTGCCTGTTGCTGTGCGAGAAGCACGTGTGACACACGGGACTCCCTCAGGAAGTCTGGCTGATGGGAATTGAAGTGTGCTGTATGTGTGAAAGACACTGGATTTTGACGACTTTATACCAAAAGAATGACTTGTTGGACTAATAATACTGGTTAGATACGTGAGGTCAAATAAAATACACAATTAACATTAAATTTGCAAGTTCCTTTCGCTTGTTTGATGTGGCTGCTGGAACTGCAGACCTAATGTGTGGCTTACGTTGTGGTCTGAGTTCTCTCTGTACTAGATGGCCCCAGCTCGGGTGGTGGGTGGAGCCAGCGCCTCCTGCCAAGAGAGGGCACCTCTCGGTGCTGCAGGGAGACTTGAACTTGGGCGGTATGTCACAAAACTTGTGTTACAATGATGCCCTTCATAGCATATTTTCAAGAAATGGTATTAAAAATTGTAACACATTTTGTTGGCTTAAGTCATTCCCATGTGTTATATTAGGTAGAAGCAGCTGCTTATATTTTTGTAGTTTGTACTCCAGACCTTCAGGTGACTGCAACTATTTAAACTAGAAATAACTTATGCAAGTTTATTGCAAGACTGAAGTATGATGGCAAGTATTCACTTAGGATTTGGAATCTTGGGGAACCCAGTGGGGCCAGCAATGAAACGGTATAGATTGGAGCTGGCTCCAGGGATTCTCCCGGGTCCCAGGCCCCGGAGTATTTGCTGTCATGCTCTGCTATTGCTCTCTTGAAATTCTTCATAACCTTTGAATCTTTTTTTGGTCTTTGAACCTTTTGCCCTTTGCCCAGCCAGTCCTGCATGCAGGTGTTCCACAGTTGACAGCAGCATGTAGACCTGGGGTTTTATTGTACGTGGGTAGAAAAGTTGCTGAGTTTAAGCAGTTAGTTTATATGAATAGGCTATTTTGAATTTTCAGTTTGTTAAAGTCCTTCCTTGCCATTCCCACAGTTTGCTTCTCATTGGTAGGTAGGACAATGAACACTTTCTCCCTTCAGAGTTCTAATAGCTTACCTGTTCGCATGTTTATGGTGCAGTTTTTTTCTGGGCCCTTGTTGGAAAGTGATACAGTACGACGTTATGTTCTGCTTCTGTCCTGCTGAAAGAAAACCCGCTAAAATCAGCTTGTCCACAGGGAGTTTCTGAAATAAACACAGTCTCATGTTTGCATAGCATGGCTTTTCCTTTATTTCTCATGGCTGTATAATTACTTTGAGTTACTTACTGCAGTTTGTTACAGATGGTCAGCAGTGGGTTCAGCCCAGGGCAGCAGCTGCAGCATCCTGGGAACTTGCTGCAGAAGCTCATGCCTGATCCCTGCTTTTCTGAGTCAGACTCATGCATTTTAACACGGCCCTGTGTGTTACCTGTGCCCCTGAAAGTTTGGAAGCGCTGGTCAGAAGCTTACTGACTTCGGTGAGCGTGCTCATTACTGTACGGTCGTGTCCACCTGCCTGTGTTCCAGCTGCCTCACTGGGCCTTTCCCGTTGGCGCCGCACAGCCCGTTTACCTGGGAGGGTGGAAGCTCAGAGAGGCAAGGCGGCTTTTCTCCAGGCCTGTTCAGATGCTGGACAGCCCTGACCAGGTGTGTGGGGAGGTGGTGTTTATCTGCCGAAAGCAAGCGGTTGTGGGTGATTTCCATGAACCACAGCTGGGCCCCGGTTGGACACACTCTAGGAACAGTGAGCGCTGCGGCCCTTCTGCCGAGAGAGTGGTGTGGTTGTCGTTCTTCCTGCAGGTGGTTTGAGCACGTCATCTTTCCGGTGCCTGTGTCCTCGAGACAGGGTAGCACCTTTTCTTTCAGAAACAAAGTGTCACTGTCTGCATGCTGTGAAGTAAAGGTACCATGGCCCAGGTGTTGCTTCTGAGAAGGATGATATTTCAGTAATTTTAGATGAATCTATAAGTAAAGCAATCGATCTGAGATGAATTGCTTTAGGAACCTTTTTGTCCTGTTTTACACACATTGGGTGGCAGCTTTCCTTGGAGCTCAGTTACAGGGAGGCAGAAACCGCAGAGGCCGTTGTCTGTGGCATCAGGCAGCAGGTGAACTGCCCAGTGGCCTGCCCATCTCATCATCTTCAGCCCTTCTGGAGAAAAACCTATTTTCAAGCAACTTAATCAAATACAGCTGATGGATCACTTTTAAAGTATATTTATTTTTACTAAAAATGAGCTGTTGAAATTCTGACTCCATCCAGTTTTTCTGAGTCTCTTAAGAGTAGTTATATTTTTAAAAGGACCCCATTTTACCTCAGGAGCCTGGGCAGTTGAACTGTGTGATTGGAGTTCATCAGTAGCTTGTTTCTCTTTCAAAGGGCACAAATGCAAGCGAGGGCCAAGCCAGGGACAACTGACGTGCCCGCACGTTTCCAGTCGATCAGCTGTTTGGCTAAAAGATAGAACGTGTAACATTTGTGTTAGGGCTCTGCTGTGGTTACATTTTATTTAAGTTTGTAGTGCTGGATTTAAAGCAAGTGCACTGTGGAAATGTATATTTTAAAGTCTTGAAATTTCAAAGTCTTGTATATTTCAAAAGTCTGTCTTGAACAATGAATGCTAGTATAGAAAGCGAAAGCAGTAAGGCATTTTAAAAAGATAGTTGCTAAAGAATTCCTTTTCTTGTGTTTAAGTAAGTATGAAACCTGGAGGTGTGGTGGGGTGGCTGGCCTGGCGAGGCCCTGCTGGCACACAGCCCAGGGATAGCAGGGCCACCAGGCAGCTTAGGGCGAGCCCTTGGAGTGGCAGGCAGCTCTCTCTTCTTGCAGCGATTTGGGAACAGAAGCACCTCCGTCTTTCAGTTCCGATATCCCTTAGGGCCTTTTATATGCTCTGCGTCCAGGCAGGGTGGGTGCAGGGAGGTTTTGATGGCTCACAGCACCGCGGAGAACCTGCCTGCCTGAGAGTTGGCCCCGTGGTCTGGTGCGTGTCTGAGGAAGAGTGACTGGATCTGAGAGGAAGAGAGGTGACTGAGCAGGAAGGAAAGTGAGCGGAACTCCTGTTTTCTTTGAGCAGGGTCACTGATCCTTTTCTGTGAGGGACTGGAGAGTAAATGCTTCAGGCCTCGTGGACCGCATGTGATCCCTGTCACTTTTCCTAGCACAGTCCACACTGTTCTGGGCTTGCAGGCTGTTGCCTGGGTTTGGTCTGTGAGCCGCAGTTGCCAGTTCTTGCTCTTAGCTCACCACCGCTGAGTACTCAGTCCAGTACTCAGTGAGTTACCTCTGTAAGGTCCACATTTCGGAAATCGGGTTTTACTTGAGGGCATGTGTGATTGATTGCACCTTGATCCATAATGTTGAGTGTGACTTCATCCAGTTTGTGGGCGTCAGTTTTTCTGATGTGTGTGATGTACATCTTGTTTATGATCAGTCAGTAGCTAGGGCTCCTTGCCAGATTTGCTTTTTGTGATTTATTTCTCAGTATTGTTCATTATTAAAAAGCCATGCTCCCTTGGCCAGTGTAGCTCTTTGGTAGGAGTGTCATCCTGTGCACTAGAAAGAAGGTTGCGGCTTGTCCCGGGCCAGGGTGCCTACGGGAGGTAGCCCCTCGATGTTTCTCTCTCACATTGATATCTCTCTCCCTCTCCCTCCCCCCCTCTCCCCCCCCCCCCCTTCTCTCTCTGCAATGAAAAAATGTCCTCGGGTGATGGGGTAGGGGAAGGCATGCTACTTTGAGACTTAATTTTTTTTAAAAGGTTTCAGGCCAAATTAACTGTGTTCAGTTTTCTGACTTCAAATGGAGGGACCATTAGAATATAAGAAATTTGGCTTGTAGGCCAAAACAAGCACATGCTGACCTGATAGTTAATGTTGGGGCACAGGTATGGGAAGGCACTTTCAGTACACCTGGTAATTTCAATACAGCTTTCCAGTTGGTGACTTTGAAGTATTTAAAAATAAGTAAAAGGAACTATTTTGTCATTCTCTACATATCTTAGGATCAAAGTCCCGTGATCAACTTTGAACACAAGGCGGACTGACATGAATGTTCATTCTTTATTCTTTTTTCTTTTTTTGAAATTTCAGGCTCTTCTTTATTTTTTAAATTATATATATATATATATATATATATATATATATTAAATATATGATCTATTTATTTTTAGAGAGGGGAAGGGAAGGAGAGAGGGAGAGAAACATCAGTGTGTGGTTGCTTCTAGTGCACCCCATACTGGGGACCTGGCCTGCAACCCAGGCATGTGCCCTGACTGGGAATCAAACCAGTGACCCTTTGGTTTGCAGGCCAGTGCTCAATCCACTGAGCTACACCAGCCAGGTAAATTATGTTTTATTGATTATGCTTACAGTTGTCCCAGTTTTTTTCCCCCTTTGTCCCACCCACTCAGCACCCCCGACTCCCTCAGGCAATCCCTCCACCACTGTTCATGTCCATGGGTCATGCTGAGTGATCGTTGTTCCTGAAGGTGATTTTCTGCTTCAGCTAAACTACACTTGCATGCCTGTGCCTGCCCTTAAAGAGTAGTGCAGGTCACTGTGTGCGTGGAGTCGAGGGCAGCCTGGTCTGAGCCCTGCCAGTGGGGCGCTCACTGTGCTGAATGAAGCTGTTGTAGTGGCCGGCCGTGAGCCTTGTACTCCGTGGGGAGGGGCAGTGAGGTGCGCTTCCGAAGGTGCATTTGAAGCAGCGCGGGTGCCTGGGCGGAGGCGCTCAGCAGGAGCACTGTAGGCTGCGCTGACAGCCTGACTGCGCCCCAGATGGGGCGGCTGCTCTCCTCTCCTCTGTAGGGTGAAACTTGCTCTTTTCTTTCCTCCGTGGGCGTTATCTTTTCATATCCTTGGTCTTTTATTCTCCTTTTCAATTTTATTAGAATAAAATGGCACAGTATTTTTTTTTGTTTGCCATTTTCCACAAATCTGAAAACCAAAAAAGCATTTGTAAGATTTATTTCCACTGTCCTTTTCCTCAAAGTTCCTTTCTTGTTATGTGTATAAGGGATTGTCTTTGCCATTATTCCCTTATTTTCTTAGTAATTGCTTTAGACGCAGAAGTCGGGTGCTCTTGCGTTGGAAGCATCCGTTTCTGTCATTCACTACACATGCTGCGTGCTCACAGGCACTTTGCCCGCTCCTCTTCTGGGAGGAGCGAGGTCGTGAGTAGTGTGGGTGGTTGCTGGCTGTGCTGCGAATTGTGACATTGCTTTTCTAGCATGTTCTGTGATGTCTTCTGGACCTACAGACTGGCCTAGTCATAAGGAGGTCAGAGATGGCCCTGCTTTGTATTGTGGGCCCCTGCTTTGGGTCATTCCAGCGAACTTCATGGTGAACGGAAGTCCCCTGTGCAGGCTCCTCTGAGTGGGGCATGGCCAGCCTGGTCTAAGTGAACCTTCCTGGGAGCTTCTCATCCATAACTGGGTCTTGGTTCTGTTACTGCTCATTGGTGTGAGCATATTGCTTTATGTCACTTTTGAAACACTTAAAAATTTTTTTTAACAGACAACTACTGTAACACCATACTTCATAATACTTTTTTACCTAAAACTTGTTCCCTTTCTCGAGCTTCCTTAAACCTCTGCTTATGTGTTAAATGCTGCGACCATATATTTAATAGTGAGGTTGTGTGAAGTGGGTGGGCCTGCGCATACCTCCGAGGCTGCTTTTCTTCTCTGTCCCTGGGTGGCTCAGTGTGGCCGGTAGCGTGAAAAAATGTTGTCTTCCAGGACCTCTATTTTTAAAGATACTGTTTTGAGCAGATGTTCATGAAAGTATCAAACTAGGGTATATTCCTACCTGATCTCCTAATAAGGGTAGATTTAGCAAAATAAATACTTCTAAAAATGTGTGTGTGCTATCCATAGGTCATCATAGCCTTTTGCAGCTCCCTGCCTTTTATACAGGCCCCTCCAGCACAGGATTTGAAACGTGCACAGAGGGCCATTAACATGCTTTTCGGTGAGAGTGGTGGTAGGGGCCACTTCCCTGGGTTGGTAGTGAAGCTGCAGCTGATCTGCAGGTTGCAGTTTTGGGGTGAGTGGACTAAGTATGTGTCTCACCAAACCCTGGTTCACGATTTTGCAGGGAGTACCTTTGACAGATAGGAATGACTTTTGAATGGTCTTATCCCTAATCAGAGCTTTTGTCATCTTTTGGTCAAAAAGTAGCCTTTGAGATTGTCTCATTATGGCAGCTTTAGATTATGCAGTGGACCCTGTGTTTCGTATTTCCAGTTGTAACCAACAAGGACCTTCTTTAGCTCTGTGACTTGAAGAAAATGAAGCTGTTTTCATTGCTGAGGAGGGGAGGGGCAGAGGCAGGAGCTGGTGCGTGTGGCGTTGGGGAGTGGTGGTTTTAACTTTGTCGCGTGTTCTTTCTAGTAACCGAGAGTGACTGCCTCAGGAATTAGGTTCTAGTTTTTCAGTTTTCTTTGTTGCGAATGGCACGGAATTGACTGTTTGTTACTTTGAGCTGTGGAAGTGCTGTCTGTGGCTGAGAGCGCTGGCCGGCCGGCGGTGGTTACTGACTGACTTGACTCGTTAGTGCTCTGAAGAGGAGTAGATGCTCAGGGCTCTGCACTCGCTGTTTGTCACCGAAGATGTTAGCCTGTGTGACAGTGTGTCCTTCACCCTTAAGAAAGCGCGTACTTTTCTTCCTCTCCCAGAAACCGTTAGTGTGGACGGGAGCGTTGTGCAGGTTGACTTCCCAAGTTGTAGCGTCTCTTTCAGTATTTTCAAGTCCAATTTTTGTTATCATTGAAAACTTTTTTCTGAGGACAAAAATCCTGCTTAATTTTACTTAGAAAGTATTTGTAAGTTCAATGTGAAACATTTTACTTGTGGCATTTTAGACTGTAAAAGTGAACTGAAATGAAAAATTAATATGTGAAGTTAAACTTTATTTGAAATACTCTCTGCATTTTGTTTAGACCAACATGTTTTGGAAATTTGATCTTCACTCATCATCCCACATAGACACACTTCTAGAAAGAGAAGATGTAACACTGAAGGAGTTAATGGATGAGGAAGATGTTTTACAGGAATGTAAAGCTCAGAACCGCAAACTTATAGAGTTTCTGTTAAAAGCAGAATGTCTCGAAGATTTAGTCTCGTTCATTATAGAAGAACCACCTCAAGACATGGATGAAAAGATCAGATACAAGTAAGAAATTCAATCTTCTATTCAGGGCGGGACTGGAAGTGCAGTGGGGGCAGGACATTTGTTACTGTTGCCCAGCGGTCCCCATGGCTGCTGCAGACCACTGACAGGATGTTTCATGGTCAGGAGTGACAGGTCTGCGGAGCACGGGGTCGTTCCAGAATTAAGTCCAGTGAAGGGACAGGGTTTTATAAGCACGTCTTCTGCATTTCACTCCGAAGGACAAAGTGCTTTATAGTGATGAAGTTTCTTAAAATAGTAAGGCCATCCAAGTAAGTATTTTATGTGACCATCCGAGATCACACAGCAGATCTAAGCCAGAGCGTGGGCTCTGAAGGACCTTGCTGATAAAATAAATTCTGATCTTTTATTAACTGAAAATCAGGGTGGGGGTCTTGGAGGATGTTAGTGTTGCTAAATTTAAGCATGTAAGACCTTGGATAACTATAGTGAATTTATCTGCTCATCACTAGTTTTACCTGTGTACAAGCAGAACCGCGTACGTAGTACAGTTGGGACCCTTTGTAACTGTCTCTTACGGCACTTCGTGCACAGACCCCTGGAAACTCTGAGTATTCCATGTGTATTTCAGGTATTGGGGCTTCAGTTATTTTTCCATTTCTAACTCTATTGAAACATTTGGCTTCCCTCCTAAAAATAGTGCAAATTCAGGAACAAAAAGTTACCGATTGTGCATTAAATAAACTTCATGGAATAGAAAGAATTGTGTTTTTTAGGTTCTCTTTTGCCCTTTCTTCCCTAGTCTGTCCCTGTTTTTAGATATCTTTTCATTTCTTCATGGTGAGAATTTTGCTGTCAGGAAAATAATACTTAGTAATGCTTTCAAGTTGCTGATGGCTTGGATCTTCAAGGAAGTCATGTTGTCTGCCAGCCATGAGGATTGACAGCTAGTGTCCCACGGCAGCCGCCACTCAGAGATCAGTGCCTTAAAAGAGAAGAGGGAAGAGGCTTGGCGGCAGGAACACTCGTGTTCTCCCACCTGCAAAAGATAGACACTGAGCCACTTTGGGGTTCCCGCTGCAGTGAATCAACACGTGGGGGTGCTGCTTATCTGGGGCTTCTTATCCCGGTAGGAAGCAGTGTGGTGTGGGCTTTGCGTCAGGCCCCCCTGGGAGGGGCACGGCCCTCCCCTCTTCACAGGCTCTGACAACTGGAGCAGGGGACTGGCCCTTCCTCCTGTACCGAGTGAAGCTAATAACTCTTTAACTGGGGAGGAGTAGGCACGCCTGTGGGAAGCGCTTACTTTACCAGAAGTACTCATGCTTTTGTTGTAGTGCTTTTTAAATCTGTTGCAGTTGTTGTCATTATGCTACGTTTGAGGTTGCGGGAGCAGCTGTGCCTCCCCTGGACACGGCCCTCTGGGTGGCACCTTTTCAAGAGAGCGTGACTTGAGCCGTCTGCACCTTCTGCACAGCTGGGTCAGTGTGGAGGGGCTTTTCCTGTGGTGTCTGAAAGCCTTCCAGAGTTGAGGGTGACTACAGTCACCTAAGGCAGGTTAGACTGGCGTTGGTAGTTTCTGGGTGACAGAGTGATCGCTGTGTTTTGTGGACTTGATAACCACCTGTTAGTTGCGTGTGTGTTTTAAACTCCTCACTGCTCTAACTCAGTTCAGTGGTCGTCTACCACGCATTCAAGGGTTGCCATTTTACACTCACATTTTTTATTCTAGTGACAGATTCCTTTGATTTTCAATAATTGAGCATAAATTTGACCTAACAGAACTTTAAAAATAGGCCCTTAAGTGGAAGTGTAAATTCAAAAGCTGAAATGCCGTTGGTTGGATCAAGGTTCCGCAGAGAGGCTGCATAGTGGCTGGAAGCAAGAGCAGAACTGGGAGGGGCTGCTGCCTGGGAGCCAAGGGGGACAGGCTCCAGGAGAAGGTGACAGGATAGCGGGGCAGGGCTGCTGCTGACGGGCCAGGTAACAGGTGACGACGGTTGGTGTTGCGTCATGGGGCCCTGGGATGCCTTTGAGGAGAATTAGAGGCAAAGCAGAGGAAGCTTCTCAAGCAGTTTCCTGGAAAAGGAGAAAGTGGGAGCTGCAGGCAGATGTGGAGTCAGGAGGGGTGGTGTTTCTTTCTCTCCAGCTGGAAGAAGCAGTGGTCTGTGTGTGTGCCGGTGAGAGTGGTACAGCTCGGAGGGAAATGACGGTGCAGAGAAGTAGGGGCTGAGTGATGCGCTGTGCTGGAGTAGGTGGGCAGGGACAGGATCGAAAGGGCAAGTGCGGGGTGGCTTTAGGAGCAAGGCTGGCTCCTTTGTGAGCGAGGAGGAAGGGACTCCCATGCAAGTGGACCCGCAGTCGGGCCGGGTCCTCCTCTGATTGTGTTCTCAGTACCAGGGCAGGAGGCGTGGTCAGAGCACATGTGGGGTAGGAGCAGGGGCCTTGGCCAGGGGTGGGGGAGGGGAGTCTTGGGTGTTTTTGTAGCTCACGTAATGCTAAGGAGGGAGGGAGAGCATAGCCCCAGCCCGTTCAGAACCCGAATTTTGGACTTTCTTTGTAGTGCCAAGACCCACATGTGTGCTTCATTAGCTAGATCATACTTCAGAGTCGCCTGTGGGAAAGTGGGTGCAAAATTTAAAAGCTGGCCACGCCCCCCTCTGACCTCTGTGTCAGCATTTAGAAAATGCACCCTACACGTTTGGTTTTGGGCGAGGTTGAGGTCTTCTGTCTTTGACCAGTCCCGCACTTGCCAGAAGCCTCTGCGTTGGGGCAGTTGAGACATTCCCCCCAGGCCCCATGGCAGCTGAAATGCCAGCAGTTCTGTAAAGTAGTCGAGAAGGAGCAACAGAAACAGCTGGCATTCGTTCATTCTGGGTCCTTCTAGCATTTTGTGTGTGTTACTGTCTCCGTGGGGTGAGGACTTCTGTCTTAGTGTCACAGACTTAGAGACTGAGGCCCAGAGAGGATCAGACAGCTTGTAAGTGATGAAGATGAGTTCCTCGTGTCGGTGATGTGACTCCAGAAGCCACACCTGTAACCACCGAGTAATCCTGCCTCCAGCATAGTGGTGACTTTATATGATGGCATCTATATGCCAACATGTTTCTTGAAGTGAGGGAGACTCTAATTTGGTTGAGCCACACCAGCCTCCGGAAGAGGCTTTTTGATGACGTGATCTTTGTGCTCACACACCTGCCAGTTCTGTTGTTTTCGGTCTTTTTCTCCTTGCACAGGGTCGTTTAGGGACATTCTCCTACTGCTCAGTCGTCCGGACTCCCCCAGACCTCTCAGGTGCTGCAGCTGTCCGGTCTGTTGCAGGTGGCCTCTGCAGCAGGGCCTCAAACAGGCAGCCACTTGCTTGATGTGTGTTGCAGCCCTCAGTCCTCACCTCTCTTTGTCACCCAGCTGCTTCGGGCTGTTCTGTCACCTCCTTGTCCTGGTCAGCACGAGCTTGCCCTTCTTGATGACTGGATGTTTCTGGTCCTGGCCACTTGACAGGGGGAAGTAAAGAGCAGAGGCGTGAGCCGTGGGTTGGGGGGAGTGTAGTCTGCTTGGGCCTCGCAGTTGCTGCCGTTGCTGCTGAAAACACGAGCCATTGTCTGTGATTGGAGCAGTGAATGAGGTGGGAAATGGGTCTACTGCCTCTGTTTCAGACAGTGTCCCCTCATGCTCAGACACAAGGCAGCTTTAGGGGTGCACATATTTCTGGTGCTGTGGGGTCTGTAGAAGAGGTCTGTGTTCCCTGACAGTGAAGTCTGATGGTGGCTCATCCCCAGAGAACTGGGAGGCGGGTGTGGAGAGCTCGTTTTTACGTGCAGCTTCCCACCTAGGTGCTCAGGTGATGTCCTGTTTCCCACTTCGGAGCGTGAGAATGTTTGTTCTCCTAAGATGTAATATGGACTGAACATTTGAGAAGTCCCAAAACCACTTTCTAGTACCATTTGCGACCCATGTGAAATTAGAGGTGGCCCGTCCAGGACCCTCAGTGTGTCTTAAGTAGTGACAGGTATCCCTCATGGCTGTCCTGCAAGCTGTGCTGCTTTCCATGCCAGAGCAGGCTGCTGGTGGCTGCAGCCCGAGGCTGTCACCTGCTACCTCCCGCCTCATCTGCCAGGGCCCACGCCCTGCACCATGACCCTCCTTGGCTCCTGAGTCCTAGGTGTGCTCTGGGATGTTGGGGAAAGTGCATTCTTATGAAAGCTTGGCTTAGAAACAAACTTTTAGACACAGTAGAAAATTCACTTTAATCTAGAGGTTGGACAGAATGGACTGAAATGATTTTCTAATTCTCAGAAGATTATTTTTTTTACAAGATTTTAGGAAGCTTTTCTGATTTGTGTTTATTTCTGTATGCAATTAAACTGTTAATATAGATGATGATACAAGTGTCCTGTTCTTCTAGGTATCCAAATATATCTTGTGAGTTGCTCACTTCCGATGTCTCCCAGATGAATGATAGACTGGGGGAAGATGAATCCCTGCTAATGAAATTATATAGCTTCCTCCTAAACGATCCCCCCTTGAACCCACTACTTGCCAGTTTCTTCAGCAAGGTGCTAAGTATTCTTATCAGCAGAAAACCAGAACAGGTAAATATTGTTTCCCAAAAGGTAAGTATGAGGGCTGATCATCCCTCTGAGGTGATCCCCAGGAATTTTGTGGCTTCAGTGTTCTGAGTGTGCTTTAAGTCCAGCTTCTGTAAAAGAATATGCCTTAAACTGTAAACATTCGAGATGTTCTCTGGCTTGACACTGATTTGCACGTTGATGAATATGTTCGAACTTGACATTCTTATCTAAGTGTCACATCTCAGTTTTTTAGTAGACTGTGGTTTCCTCTGGACAAGGAGCTGGAAGCATGAGAATGTTAGTATCTGTTTGGGAAGATGGCATTATGGTGGGTACTGAGCAGCTGAGGATGTGAATGGAGTCTTAGTAACTAAAGTTGAATTTTTTCTTTCCCTCAGTGATTACAAATGAAATCACAAAGCTTTCCTAGAAACGTGGTTGGTGTCCACAAATGCTGATTGTTTCTGCTTTGATTCCACTCAGAGCTTAGCTCGAGGCATCGGGCTGTGGACTGGCACGTCCTGTGTGGCTGTGTGACTCCGTTCTCTGAGCAGTGCTGGACAGGAACGCCTGCCCGGCTGTTAAAGCAGGGACACCCCTCTCGCTCTTCCTCCTCCTCCTCCCCCCCTTTGCTCCCTGTTCTCCTCTCCCCACTTTGTTTGCCTCTTAAACAACTCAGATATCCTAGGGAAGTTACCAGGTATCGGTTGTGTATATAGTGGTCCCTGAAATGGGGTCTCAACCAGCAGCCTGAACGCCCCCTGAGCACTGCTTGACAGTGCAGGTTCCTGAGCTGCACTCCAGCCCCACTGACTCAGCTGCTCTGGGGCTGAGGCTCAGCAGTCTGGGATTTTAGCAAGTCTTCCAGGTGACAGATGCGTGTCACTGCTCTAGTGGCTGTTCCTGTGAAAACGGGTCTGCTGACCAAAGACTGTAATCCATTTAGGGAAACAGGCAGCCAGGGAGCCCTGAGCCTCCGATGCCCAAGTACAAACTAACAGGCCTGCCGGGGCGCAGTGAACGAGGGTGTGATGGCTGGGGCGCAGGTGGTCAGACCTGTCAGGCTGCAGGACCCGTCTCTGCTGCCAGCACACATGGGGCACTCCTTTAAGCCCAGTGCGTCTCTCCTGTGCCTCGGGGAGATGGATCCACGCTTTATTTGAGAGAGAGGTCGTCATTCTTTCTTGCCTTAACTGGACACAATCACCTTTCTACGTGCAGTGGAATTGAGGGTCTTTTTTCGAAGACAGTAATCCCCAAATCACAGTCACCCTGATGCAGGTTGTCCTTCTGCCCTCTGCCCTCTGATAGACATAGCAGGACTGCCACCAGCTCCAGGAAGTGCAGGTCGCCCCGCAGCCCAAGTTCGCAGTCAGTCCCAGCTGGCAGTGGCGGTTATCGACACAGGTCCTGGCTCTCAGCACGTGAGTGAGAGCGCACTCGGAGCTTTTTCAGTGTTTGTGTCGGTCTGTGAGGTCAGACAGGGTGTCTTTGTGAGGACGAGGGGATGTGCCACTACGTGCTCGGGACAGGGCCCAGTCACTGCTGCTCCTGGTGTGTCTTGGTTCAGGACTTCTGGCACAAGAGCGAGTTGATTCATGGCCCTCACTCTTTCAGCTGCAGGAAAGGGTCAAACCCTGCGCCTCTCTATCTTTTTGAGATCTGAGTATAAGTAAAGGTTTCCCATCACATGATGTGTTAGTAAGGATGTGTGAAGCTGCAAGTAATGAAAAACAAATTCAGACTCAACCTGACTTAATGGACACATGTACTAGCTCGTGGAGCAGGAAGTCCAGTGGTTGGGCATTTCAGGGCTGGGTGATTTAGTAACCCCACTGGGTCACCCACCCTTTGTGCAGGACATCTTGCTGTTCTTGCTGTGCCTTTGGGCTCCGGGTCCCGGTTTCCTCCTCCCTGTCACTGTGCTTTTAAAAACTGTTGTGTGACTCAGTTGTGAGTGGATGAATCAGGTATAACTTCTCGAAAGTTCAGTAGAACATCGAACCTCGTTGTCTGGAGGAGCAGCGTGTGCTTGCCAGTCCTGCACTCGCACCTGGTGCTGTGTGCGAAGCAGGTTGGGTTGGCCGTCAGACTGCTTCGTGTGCGATAATGGCAGAGTCATGGCTTTGCGGACACCCAGATCTGAGTTTAAATTTCAGGGCATCTGCTTTTTAGCTTCTGGCAAGATACCTCACCAGTCTGAGCGCCGGTCCCCGCATCTGCAGCAGTGAGTTAAGCAGCCTCACCACACGGGCTTTTGAGAGATGTAAGTGAGGCTGTTATAGAGCAGCTGCCATGCTGGCCGGCTGCTGCTGGGCCCCGCGAATAGGTGGTTTGTGCACGCGGACGGAAGTCAGAAGGGACGCAAGGGCACAGCACAGAGCAGTCTCCCCGTCTTCCTGCATAAAAGAGACCCAGGTGGCAGGCAGGACGCGACTTGATTTCCATCCGCACAATCTCGGTGTAACTGTCAGCCTCTTCCACACGCTCGTCGTGTGACTGATAAGGTGAATTGCTGAAACAAAACCCACATGTGACGTTTCTGCAGCAGGAGAGTTAAAGTCACTTTGACTGGTGGAGAAATCCTTATGTGTTGAAATTTTTTCTCTCACTTGCTAGAGCAAAATTAAGATTTTAAATGTGTGTATTCTGTGTTTTAGTGCACAGTTTAATGGACTTGCTTCATGTTCATAAACTGAAAGGGTGTGTCCTGTTGCTCTTTATTAAATTTTTCATCCGTATTTTTTGAGAATTAATAATGAAAGTAAACAGAAATAAAAGCGTCTATTACGGTGTATTTGTCTTAGGGAATATATGATAATTAGGGAGTTTTTCATTTCCTTTGGGGTTTTTGAATCGTGTGACAGTGAGCAGGCTTCCCAGCTCGACATCTCATGGATTCAGCGTCTGCCATTCCTCCACTCACAGTGGCGGTGGGGTTTCCAAGGGGGCTGTTGGAGGGGCAGGTTCAACAGCTTTCTAAAGGTTATAGTTCCAGGTTACATGTCTTTCAGATTTGGTTTGTTCTCCTCTAGATTGTGGATTTCTTAAAGAAGAAACGTGATTTTGTAGACCTTATTATAAAGCACATAGGAACTTCAGCTATCATGGATTTGTTGCTCAGGCTCCTGACATGCATCGAGCCTCCACAGCCCAGGCAAGATGTGCTGAATGTGAGTAGATTATCACTGTCCTTGACTACAGGGGTGGGGAGAAGCACATGAGCCTGTGGGCTGCTGTCTGCTGGGGAGGACTCCAGGGGGTTGGTAGGAGAAAGTGGTCTGGGGAACTTGGGGCAGGGGGGAGCCTCAGAAAGAATGTGGTTCCGAGATAGGAAAAGACTCAGACTTTGCAGGACTAAGGTCTCAGGTGTGCAGGTGTCCCTAGGTTCTTGGGATGGCTCCTTGTGCAGGGCTCTGCTCCCTGTGCTGGCCCGTCCGTCAGTGGTTTGGGAGCTGCACAGGCTGAGGCTCTGTCTCAGCACTGGCCGGGTGGCAGAAGCAGCAGCAGCGCACCTGCTGGGACCTGGGTCTCATCGGGCCTGGGCTTCAAGGCTTCTTCATTGAGAAGATGGTCGCGGCCCAGAGCTCATTCCAAAAGTTGAACTGGAGAGGCGTCCACACGCCTAGGGAGTCAGGCTGCAGAAGCAGCTTTCTTCTTGAGGGCAATGAGGATAAGGAGAACGGGGTTTATTTCCTGAAGGGCACATGTTTAGCATTTTGGGGAGATGGTTACTTTAGGACCTTTCCGTGGGAAGAGGGAGGTGTGAGTAACTTGAAGATGAGGTTTCTCAGAAGCTCTTGTCTTTGCCTCTCTGTCTCTTCCTCTCTTCTGCTCTCTGCACGGCCTTCTAGATCCACTCCTCAGTTCACTCCATCTTCACTCTCAGCCTAGAATCCTAGAACTGACTCCTTTCTCTGGAAATGAGGGTTATTGAAAATGCTAGTTTTAATTAAAGAAGCAGAGACAGGAGGGTCTGTCAGGTGATGCCCCAGAAAGAGGGTGCTCCGCTGAGGTGGACAGGGGTGCTGGCCCGCGTGGGTGTCAGCAGGAAGATCCGGGGTGGGGCTGGGCCTGGAGAGGCAGGCAGAGGGCTGCCGCGAGCCGTGGTCCTTGCGGGGAGCCTCCAGTGGGCAGCCTAGTGCAGGCCCTGGGAGCTGCCTGTGGAAGAGCCTAGGTCAGTTCACGGGATCCTTTTAGGTGTGTTTCTGTGGATGTGAAAAGAGGTCGAGGATTCCAGGGAAGACTGTTGGGGACAAGGAGGAAGATCATCTTTATATGTGAGTTATTACAGGGAGAAATTCTCAGTGTGGTGTTTTAGAATTCCTTTGGCCACTTCTGGGTTGAGTTTTAAAGCCCATTTCCAAAGGAATTAGATGCACCTCTGGAGGGATACAGTGATCATTGTTAATAAAGACAGAGGTTAGGGGAAGGCTAGCTAGAAACTCCTAAACGACTGACTTTATTTGAGTCCCACTGTGGGGACTAGTCCACATGTAGGCTGGGAGTGCAGGTGCTGGTTGGTTACTAGCTGTGAGGGCGGTACAGGTGGGGGCCTGATGGGTGATGGTCAGGGGCCCCACCCCCTCTGGACAGGTGTTACCGTCCTCTGTTTTAGGACATTGCGACCCTTAGTGTGTGGTCCCAGACATCACCTGAGAGCTTGTTAGAAATCATAAGCTCAGGCCTCAACCCTGCCCTACTGAATCAGAATCTGCATTTTAATCAGACCCTGGGAGGGCAATATATGTGCACAATTTAAAACAGATTTTGTTTTATAAAGTTCAAGTTGGGCCTCTGCCTTTATGATGCCTCCCTGGTAGCTTTGTTGACATATTCCTTTGGCATGTCTCCTTCAGGAGACGGAGACAGGATTAGGTTTTCTCTCTGTGCCTGTAGCACATTGGACTCGATTTCTGGCCACCTAGCTCTTCCCCTGCCTTCCTTTAACCTGCGGGGCAGGGGCAGGGGGTAGTGAGCGTCTCATTTGTTGTGGTGGTCCTGTTCTTCACAGAACTGGTGCTACACAGCTGAGTTGTCATTTCTTTTTATTTTCATCCCCTTCATGGGCAGATAAACTCAGCCTCTGTAATGCCCCCTGGTGCCTGCCCCTGGCCCATTTTCTGTGGTGTTTTTGGTTTTGGAATCTAAAAGTTCGTTATGTGTTTTAACCCAGAGGCTTGATACCAAATACTGCTTTTCTCAGTCTTTCTGAAGCTCTCTTAAAGTGAATACTCTTTACAGAAATGAATCCCCCCGCAACCCTCATTAGCCACAGTTCAGACCCTTTTGGTACTCAGTGTCTGAGAAGTACCCGTGGCTAGGAAGATGACGTCTAGAATTCATGTGTGTGGGCATTATAAGTTGGAGACTCGTTGATGCTGCTGTTAAAATGGTACATTTACTGGCATTTCCCTTAGGGGACCTTTAATTTCCTGTCGTGCTCCAAGTCCAGAGAAACCTATAACATTGTGCTTCAAACGTGACGCACATTTCCAAGTGCGTCAACCTTCACTGGGGCTCGAATGGGAGCTGCTCGCTGCTCTGACTGCTTCTGCCATGTGTCTTACAGTGGCTGAATGAGGAGAGAGTCATCCAGAGGCTTGTGGAGATAGTTCACCCGTCGCAAGAAGAAGATGTAAGTTCTTTTGTCTGGCCATAAGCTGGTTTTTTTAAAAAGAACAGTGTTTATTTGGGCACAGAGCGTAACTGCATGAAGTATGAAATAGAAGATGGGTAGAACAGTGATAATCTGGCATTCTTAAAGTTGACAATTTTCTAAACGCCAAAGGCTTTAAAATGCTATTCTGCTGATACCCAGAAAATGTCCAGGAGTGTGGAACGCAGCAAGCTCTGGCCGTCGCTGCCTCGTTTCTGGAGCTCAGATTTCACACTGAATCTGTGGCCTTTGTTACAAACCCCCTCTGTCTGCACTTTGTTGTTTTTTTATATGACCCACTTTAGCCCAAATGACAAGGCCACATCTGTATTTGTGTTTACTGGGCTTCTGTGCTCTGGCAAGTTTGGCTTTGTCCTAGGAGCTGAAGGTGGGCTTGGCATTAGCATTGACCCGGCTTTGCAGTTTGCACATTGAGCTCTGCTGAGGGGACGCCTGTCAGGATGGGGTCCCCAGGACCAGCCAGCATGGCTCTTTCAAGGAGGCTGTCACTCTGCTTCTCTGCCGCTACTCCCTTTGCCACCTTCGGTAGCAGGCGGAGCCACACGGAATTGCCGGTGTTCAGACGTTCCCACCTACAGATATGACAATTCCATGCTGTTCAACCTCATGCCTGTGACGGAATGGCTTAGAGAAGGTGCAGGGTGTGTCGTGGGGCACAGGGGACCTTCTTGTGCTCTCTAGGTGGCTGGTTAGACAGGAGAGTGCAAAGGAGGTGTGTCACCGAAGGGTATTTTCTTATAAAGGCCATTTTTCTATTAAGGCCCTTCCCCTTTCACTCTGGTCCATTTAAAAACTTAGTACCTGCAATTTATCTAAAACCAGCATTTCTAAAAAAAGAAAGAAAAGAGCTAACTATTAAAGGGGCTGTTGATTCTCCATCATTCCCCTCAAAACAGTGTTATACTGTTAGTGTTGACATTGAGGACATGCTCCAGTGTGTCAGGTGCCCAAGTGTGAGAACCCTGCTTAAAGGAGTGCTGGGTCTGGGTGGGAGGGGAGCCCCTCCTGTGGCTGGCGGGATGGGTGGTTCCATGCGGTGGGCGTGTGGAGAGTGACGGCAGCCTGCCCATTCATAAGGAGCACGTGGCTGTGGACCGGACTTGCTTGTCACTGGGCTCAGGTTCTGGAGCAGAAGAGCTTGATGGCTGATGAAGGGGTTGGATGCATCTGCGGGCCCAGGCGCAGCTGGTAAAGAGGCCTGCTCTGCCGCAGGGGTTTTCGTGGAGGACACAGTGTTTGGGGCGTCAGCACCTCCCCTGCTTCACTTGCAAGAAACTTAATTTTGCCCTTTGGACAGACAGTCCAATTGATACTCTGTATCAAGTGACAAATTACATGCTATAATGGTAGTGACCCATTCATATTTATTAAGGAAATGCTGGGCTCCTGATTCCTTCAGTAGATTTTGATATCCTGGAGTGTGTTGTCATCTGTTCTGGAATATCACTGTTCTACCTGTACTGTAGGTGGCGCCCAGTGCCACATGCCGCAGAGTGCCATGTGCGTGGGCGCTGAGAGTTGAGAGTGTTCCTGTAAGGTGAGATACACTGCACACTTGGGGAAGGTGTAGTGTTTCTTACCTGTTGTTCCGTTCCGGAAAGCTGGATTTGCCTTTTTTTTTTTTAACCAAAGCAGTGTGTGCGTTTTTCTGTGCAGATAAAAATACATTTTGGGGGGACGTGTTTTTTTCCTTCAAATACTCAGTTGTAGAAGCTTTTCAAATAGTGATATGCCCTGTGCAGCATTGTCAGGTGAAGCCCACTGGCCTGCAGAATAAAACACTCGGCCTTTACGTGCTGTTTCTTTTGAGCTTGACTTTGTACTCACTCGTCTTACGGCCAGTGGTGATTTGTGTCATGTCTTACGCAGTTTCCACCCTAACTTTTCATTATAAATTTGACTTGTGGCATGTTTTATAGTTGAAATTGTCCTTTTTTCTCTTTAGCGGCATTCAAATGCATCACAGTCACTTTGTGAAATTGTTCGCCTGAGCAGAGACCAGATGTTACAAATTCAGAACAGTGCAGAACCCGACCCTCTGCTTGCCACTCTAGAAAAGTACGTTTAAACTCTGTTCTTGTCCTTTGTTCATACTGATGCTGTTTGACGTGTTGCCGTTGTGAGATCGGTAAGTGTTTCTTGTGCGGGAGTCATGGCCCTGGAAAAGAGTACCTTTGGGCGGGTGCGTGGGAAATTGCTTGTCTAGTCCCAGCCATTCATGATGCCCAGTGAGGCCCACAGGGCATGAGCGTAAATAAATGACATTTGCATACAGACTGAACTTCCGAACAGTTTAAACTAGAGTTCTGTGAAGCCACCGTGAGATGGGAAGCCACGTCGTGACCATACTCATGGCCTCCATGGGTCTTAGTTGGCGAATCTCTTACACACCAACTAATTTGACCTATTTCAGTGAACAGTTTGATCGGAACCCATGTTAGGGTTCACTGTGCTTTTGTGGCTGACCAAGGGCAGCCTTACCAGACCTGATTAGAAGGGTTACAGTGTCACGTGTGTTTCATTTCTTTGTACTATTTCTGCCGTTATTTTCAGATAATTTCTAAGTGAACAGCCATGTCGTGTTTGGGTGGTGTGCTCTTTGGAGATTTGTTAGTGGCCAACCTGCGTTACTAGTTTTTCTAGAATCAGTCATTTTCAAAGAGTCTTTGCCATCAAACATGGGCAGACATTTGACCTGCATTCATACAGCTGAAAGTATTTTAATAAAGAAAACCAGGCAGTTTCCCAGTTAGATGAGTAATGGACAGTGAGCCTTCAGTACTGAGGGCTGTCTTGTTTCATGTTACTGCTGCTGCTGTCCTTGGTAGTGACTTTGTCAGTCCGGTTTCAGCCCTCCTGTAAGTGAGGCTTGTTTGCATGTTTTGGTTAACTACTTGGAAGGCCCATTTGTGTGTGTATGTATGTAAGTATGTATGTATGTATGTGGTGTTAACGATCATCCTCACCGAAGGACATGTGTATTGGTTTTAGAGAGGGGGAGAGAGACATCGATGTGAGAGAGTAACATTGGTCTGTTGCCTCCTGTGCACGCCCTGCCTGGGGACTGAGCCTGCAGCTTAGGGGTGCGCCCCGAATGGGAGTCAAACCTGTGTCCTTCTGATGCGCAGGGTGATGTTCAACCAGCTGAGCCACACGGCCCGGGGACCTTTCATTAAAAGAAACATTTGTATGCACTATTCACGTGGCAGGTGTGACACAAGCAAAGGGCAAATTGGAGACAAGGCATCTCGTTTTGCGCTGTGCCTGCTGACCAGCTGTGCTTCCCGGTGCGCATCACGGAGCGGGCGCGGTTGGCGAGCTCTTTCAAGTAGCAGCGCCCAGGGTGGTCAGCGCCTGAGAGAAGGGCCACTCTGCTGCCTGTGCCAGTGGTTCTGGGCGCTGCGGCGCACGCACCCCTTTCATAGCGCGCGGGGCATTTCACGTTCCGATGCTAGTAGTTGTGGTCGTAGCAGGTTGGAATTGCCATTGGAGTACATTGAAAATACTGAGTAATCACTGTTTCATGACAGTGCCGTTCAAGAGAAACATAAAAGCTACGTGTAATTTAACACGTTCTAACATTAAAGTAAAAGTAGGTGAAAATTTTAATGATATACTTTTATTTAATCTAAAAGATTGAAAGCAATATTTCAACATATGTATGCTCATTTAAAAAAACTATTAATGAGATAAAGTTGGCCCTCCATATCTGCAGGTTCCTCCTCTGCGGATTCAACCACCCACGGATCAGAAATGTTGGGAGGGGCCCAGGCCAGGTGGCACAGTGGATGGGAGCACTGTCCCATGCTCCAAAAAGGCTGTGGGTGAACGTCAGGCCGATCAGGAGGGAGCACTGCGGTCTCCCGCGCCTCCGCAGCCCTCTGCCTACACAGCTCCGCCCCAACCAAATGAGGGTCTCACCCTGGGATCCTGCCTGTCTAGTGTTAGGTTTCAGGCCGTGTCTTTAGTCATTCGATGCAGGTAGGTACACACTCAGAACTGATATTGTTAAATATCAGTTGGAGTAGGTTTCTTCAAATATATGGACCCGATGAGGCAGAGGCCCCACCATGTCACTGAGTTGGGCCTTCTGTGCCCGTAGCAGTGAGCACTCTGCTTCCCACACTCTCCTTGAGACTGAGAACCAATCCTTGAAATACCAGACTCACACCCATATGAGGGTGGTTCTTTTAGCATCTGTGGATTGAGAAAACACACAGTGGCAAAAGGTTTCTTTCTGTGAGCTTAGTAAACTTTTATTAATCATAATAGGTTTTTTACCTATTTGATAAATTATTATGTAAAAACATCATTAGTCCAATCTACTGGCAATATGTAGTATACAGATTGCCTAATCATTTTATGCCAAACAGTGCACAGGTTGGGGCCACTGCGTGTGTGTGCGTGTCGTGTCTGAATGTAGTGTAGGTTGGCACGTGAAGCGGGGTCTGAGACACTCAGGTTAGAGAGAGGTAACGTGGGAGGGGCTGTGGTGCCGGATAACAGACACTGGCTTGGGAAGTGGTCTGAGCTAAATGGGATATATTCAGTTCAGTGGCTCTGGAAAATTGTCAAGTTCAAAAATTCCTTGAAAAATGGTTGTATTAGAGAGGGTTGGACTGTACAGCTCTTAATTCTTAATACTAATAAACTTAGAATGAGTTGGGGTTTGCTCCCTGTTGAGCCAGGAAGTTTTATAGAAGTGAGCCGCTCCCTGACCGCCCGTATAGCCGTGGTCTCGAAGGCACGGTACAGGCCCTGCGTGGCTCAGGGCAGTAGGCAGCTCATCTCCGGTTCCATCGATGTGCGTCCAGGAACTTCCTTTGTTTTTTAAATGTGAAAATGGATGTATGTTTTCTCACGTGTAAATAAATGCCTTATTTAAAGAATTACGAAGGCATTCCTTTTATCCTGTTGGATAAGCTCAGGCCCTCATGTCATGATTTCTTCTGTATTTGGTCATGCTTGTTTAGATGAGACTCAGAGTGTGGCTCAGCTACTGTGTTATCCTGACCACATCAAGTGTGTGCAGGTTACTACACTGTTTTTGTCCGTTGGTGAATGCCTTCCTGGACATAGTACACTTTGAACTTGATGCAGCCCAGAAATAGCGCAGGCCTCTCCATGAGCACTCCTGGTACAGTGCTGGTTTTGGCAGGGCCCACAAGTCAATTTAACACAGCTCTGGGAGTACCTGAAAGCTGCGTTCTGTCTATAGGACTATCCTCTGAGGTTCATTAGATACCAGCTTTGTTTGCTTCCCCCGAGAAGAAAGAGATCTCTCCTCCTTGCTGCGCTAGCCTGCCAGGGACGTGGGGGTAGGGCGTAGTGAGCACCTCCGTGCCTTGGGATGACTGGTTCGAGCAATGGGGGCAGCTTAGCTGTGTGTCACCTTGTAAAGGAGCTTCCTTTTCTCAGTCTGCATGGAATCTGAAAATCACTAAGGTCCTAAGAAACAGGTTTTCCTTGAGAAGGGTCATGTAAATCTCCCTAGCAAGTCACCCTTGCGTTTTACATCAACTGGACCTTGGCTGTGTACAGTGCGGGGGTGGGGGAGGCCTGTCATGGGGAGCGCCTACACAGAATACTTGGGCAATAGTTCAGTCAGATCCATTTCATTGCTGCCGTGTGACACTGATTTATCAAATTTTAAGTGTAAAAATGATTATTAGTGTTCTCTTTTACCTGTTTTACATGTTTGTTAATTACATGTTAATGCCTTTGTGGGTAAACATTTCTGGGTTTTAATTAGCCTTTTTGAAACATTTCCCTTTTCCGTTGGGGTGAAGGGTTCCAAGTCTTCCTGCCCCACCCCAACCACTGCCACTGCCACCACCACCACCACCACCCTGGTCAGAGTGGGAGGTGACGTCCAGTCTTGAAATATTTGTTGACTCCCAACAAGATTGGCAAAGGCAAGCAGGGGGCAGATGATTTTGCTGAGGGTTAGGGGGTAGGAATATATGTATGGGAGAGTGACATTTATAATGAGCAGAATCACTTGCCTGCTTTAATAAATGTATTAAAAAGAAAATACTGTTAAGTGAAACAGACACGCACAGGCGACATTGAATGCTTGTATAGTATTTATTTCACTGGTATCATGACCTTTGTCTCTGAAGTTGTTACTGGTGAATGATGTTGCAATTAGCACTTGACTGTTGGTTTGTTTCCCTAGGCAAGAAATCATAGAGCAGCTTCTATCAAATATTTTCCACCAGGATAAAAACGAATCAGCCATAGTCAGTGCAATCCAGATACTGCTGACTTTACTTGAGACCCGACGACCCACGTAAGCTCTTCTTTTATCTTACAAAATGAGTTATTTTGTTTTGCTTTTAGACTTTGTTAAAAGCTGAGAGTTGAGTCATTCGTTATAAGCCATAGTCATGCCCTTGAATTTCAGGTGCTGAGTCTTTCTCTACTGCGTAAACTATAAGTAAGTCTAATGTGCATGCAGTACCTAGGGGTGCAGTTGACAAATAGGGTGGTGTCTGGACAGTGGTCATTTGGGTTTGTAGTACATGTCTGATGGCTTAAACGCAAGAGAAACTTATTTTTTGCTTAAGAAAATAGGTGTTCTGGTTGTGGGCAGAGCTTCGCCAAGTGGCAGTTGGGGGACTCCCTGCCTCATGATTTCCTTCCTCCGCCTGTGAACTTGAGGCTCCAGGTTGTTTTGGGGGGTGGTTCACGTTTGAGGGCACAGCGTCCCAAGGCTGCTCTAAAATGGATGGGCAGGAAACCGAGACCTTAGAGAGAAATTTGTGCTAAGTGTTCCAGAATCACAGCTGTTTTTTTCACGTGTGTGCCCCTGGATGAGCCCTTCAGTATCTGACCAGTGCTGATTTACTTGTCGTCAGTTTTCTGACTGTCCCCGAGCACGACACTCTGAGGAGGGGTGTCCGTGTGCTCTGCAGTGTGCGGCTTTAGGGCTCAGGGTCTGTTTGTGTTCTGGCCTCGGCCGTCTGAGGTTTCTGGGTTTGCTTTTAATGCGTCATCTTTGTTTCTAGCAAAATAGTGAACACAGCCTTACCAACCCCTGCTTCCCCAATTCCTAGTCTCCATCCCTGGCGCGCTTGCCTTTTGGCCAGTGGTAATGGAAGGACGTTGCGGTGGCTGTACTTCCAGTCCGTTGTAATTTTGGGGTTTTACCTGCGATTTCAACTGTGTCTTCCCTTGTGAATCATTTTAAATAATGCAACCTAACCCTAAGGCATTGGTCAAGTGATACAGGCCTGTTATCTTGTGTAAGGCAATCATGTCATCTCTTAAAACAGTTTAAAAACACATGAAGTGTGACTCGAGAAGGCAATAAACCTGAGAAACATGACGCCTTTCTGCACAGGAAAGAGAGAAACAGCCTAACCACATGACTTAGAGCAGAGGACACGGACACAGCAATAAAAGAAATAATGGGAGGAAATTATTGATCAGAAAGAATTTATCCTCAGACCAAAGAAAGGTTGATCAAGTACTAAAGAATATTAATCTTTTTAAAAACAGGGCTCAGATTTTAGCCTTATTTTGATGAGATTTCTGAATCCCAAGGACAAATGGTAAATCCTGAAAGTATGTGGATAAGAGCCCTGACCAGTGTGGCTTGGTTGAGCGTCATCCCATGAAGTGAATGCTTGTTCGATTTTTGGTCAGGGCAGATGCCTGGGTTGTGGGTTCCGTACCCTGAGGGGGGCGCGCAGGAGAGGCAGCCGATTGATGTTTCTTTCCGTCTCTTTCCTTCCCCTTCTCTCTAAATAAATAAAATCTTTTTTAAAAGTGTATGGATAAGAAAAGTGGGTTAACTACAGAGTGAGTCAGGTTTCCAGGCCTCTCATTTGTAATACTAAGTAGTGAAAAACAGGGCAGGATGGTGACCCTGGAATAGTCTTGTCATCTGTGCTGTGTCCCTGGGGTGAGTTAGAGATGCACTTTGCCAACAGCAAAGTCAGTTGGAATGAAGAACTTAAGGTAGAGATGTATTAGTAAAAGTGGTGGTAAATGAAATGGGTAGGGATGTGAACATTAATATGACTGTATAAGTTAAGTGTTAAGAATGATTAAATATTGAAAAAAAAAACAAAGTCCGGATTATTTTAACAAAACTGAAGAAGTAAGGAGAAGGCATAAGTGCACCTTGAAGTTTTTAGCGTAGACTGAGGAGCTGGGGCGCTCTCACGCACAGACGTAGCAGCAGTGTGGGGCATGGGGTTACTCATGCTGAGGTGTGACGAGGTAAACCAGAGACAGGTGCTTGCTGAGCCGCAAGGGCCTAGAAGGAGCGGCCTGCTGTTAGGGACAAGGAGGAGTGCCCGGGTCTGCGTTTGTAATACCGTTCTCCAGGGAATGAGACCAGGGTGCCTTGGAGAAACGCCTGGTTCTATGACGAGGGCAAGAAAGAGACAAGAAGAGTCTGGAGCATCGTGTAGTGTAGAGAGTAAGGATGTACTCAAAACCCACCGCAGTGAGGGATGTATCAGGGACAGGGGAGCCAAAGCTGGCACGATTTAAATGAATGATTGAATGAATGAATAGGGGCGAAAAGACACATCTGGGGAAAATTTCAAAGTTCACATAGATGCCCTCTCCCAAAGGGGGAAGGACAGAACTTGCTCTTTCCATGCCTACTGCCCACTGTGACTTCCTCCGAGTGTGCAGTAGGGACAGAGGGTAGAGAAGAACACGCGTCCCCAACCAGCGATGAGCTGTGTCCGCGGTGTGTACCCGTGGTAGGACACGGTGAAAACAGCACTGGGCCTGTGTGGTCTTCCTGTCAAAGACCCGTGGTGACGAGAAAAGTGTAAGATCTCATCCGAGGGATGTGCTGCCAAATACCTGACGACACAGCCTGAGCAACTCTTACGGCTGAAAGGAAGTTACAGAGACGTGGAAAGGACCTTTTAGGTAAAAACTAAGGAAATCTGAGTAAAGATCTGTGGATTTTATCAATGTTGGTTCGTTAATTGTGACCAGTGTATCATTCTAATGTGAGGTATTAATGGGGGAAACCCAGCGTGCGTTACATGGAACTCTGTGCCATCTCTGTAATTTTTCCGTAAACCTAAAACTATTCCACTAGAAAGTGACACAACATTTAGACAGAAAATGAGTAAGTATATGGAAGACTTGAACTGCACCAGCAACCCACTTGACCTGACACTTTCAGAACCTCCCCTGCAACCGCAGAATGTACATTCTGTTCAAGTGCACGTGGAACTTCTACCAAGGTAGGCCAGCTGCTCAGCCACGAAACAGGCCTTAACAAATTACAACACAGGTCACAGACAGTATGCATGCAGAGCACAGTGGGTTTAAGGCAGCAATCAATAAAAAGGGTTATGGAGCATCACCAAATATTTGGAAATGAAACAGCACGACTTAGAAATAACCCCAAGTGTCAAAGTGGAAATAACAAGAAAAGTGAGAAAATACTTTGAACTTATTAAGTGGAAACAGAACATTTTGTTTGGAATTTATGGAATGTATCAAAAGTAGCAGAGGGGACATTTATAGCATGAAATATTTATATTAGAAAGGAAAGGCAGTCCTGCGTCAGTGATCTGAGCTCCCACGTTAAGGAACTAGGAAAGGAAGAGCAGATTAAACCCAATCCAGGCAGAGAAACAACAACAACAACAATAATAATAACAGAAAGCAAAAGAGATTGAGAAGAGAAAAACAATACAAAAAAATCAGTGGAACTAAAACTTTCTTTGAAAAGATCAATAAAGTTAAATCTCTAGGCAAATTGACTAAGAAAAAAAGTAGAAAACACACAAATTCTAAATAACAGGAATGGAAAAGGGAACATAAGTACCTTCCCTACAGATGTTAAAAGCATAATAGAATACTACAAGCAAATCATTACACAAATTCAGCAGGTTAGAGGTGGACAGATTTCTTAAAGGAATAAAACACTAAAGCTCACTCAGAAAGATGTAGATAAAATAAACATTAACAGACATATCTGTCGAAGAAATTGAATTCATATTTTAAAGTCTTCCAACGAAGCAAACTCTCAGCCCCGGTGTAGCTTCATTGGTGAATTCTGCCAAAGATTGAAGGGCTCCCAGAATACTTTCCAGTTCATTGTATGAGACCAGCACTACCTTGAAACTAGACAAAAACATTACAGGAACGACCGCTACCTAACAAGTTTCCACCAGAGCTTAGGTGCAAAATTCCTCAAGCAAATATGAGCAACTGAAGTCCAGCAGTGTATTCAGCAGGTAGCATCTCATCACTAAGTATGGTTTATTTCGAGAATGCAAGGTTTCCTCGTCTTCCAAAAATCAGTGAGAATGGTCCACACCCAGACCCAGCACCAACACTGGCGAGGCTGGAGCAGCGGGAACTCGCACTCAGTGCTGCTGGGAATGCAGAGTGGGCCAGCTACAGCTGCTCACAAAACTCAACACACTTGACACACCGTCCAGTGTCGCGCTCCTTGGTCTTTACCCAGAGGAGCTGAGAACTTGTGTTCACGCAGAAACCACCTCACAGTGATTATAGCAGCTCTGTCCGTAATTGGCAAAACTCGGAAGCAACCAGGACGTGCCCTTTAGCAGTTAAGTGGATACAAACACTAACTCTGGTGCATCCGACAATGTAACGTTGCTCACTGCTGAGAAGAATGAACTCTGAAGCTGTGGGAAGCCCTGGAAGAACCTTAAACGCATTATTACTGAGTGAAAGAAGCCAGCCTGAAAAGGCCACATACAGTATGATTCCAGTATATGACATTCTGGAAAAAGCAAAACTATGGAGACAGCAAAAAAAGTCAGTAGTTGCCAGAGGTTGATGGGGGTGTGGGGAGATGAATAGGTAGAAGAGAGGATTTTGGGGACAGTGAATGATGCCGTGATAATGGTCTGTCACTACACATTTGTCCAACCCATAGAGCACACCACCAGTGTACAATGGTAATGTGGACGCTGGACTTGGGGTGGTTGTGGTGCGTCACCAGTGCAGGTTGAGGGGTGAAACAGGCGCACCACTCCAGGGGGTGTGGGTAACGGGGAGCTCTTGCATGTGTCATGGCAGAGGGTGTATGTGCAGTCTGCACCTTTCCCTCCATTTTGCTGTGAGCCTAAAACTGCTATGTAAAAATAAAGTTTTAATAAAAGTCACTCAGTGTAACTCACATCAACAGACTAAAGAAGAAAACCCATGTGATCACTCCATTAAATTCTTTTATGGTAAAATCTCTCAGCCAAGTAATAGAAAGGAACTTGGAAACAGATAAAGCCCTTTTTAAAAAGAGAAAACCCATAGCCAACGTTACTCTTAAAGGTCAAAGACTGAAACGATAATGCCTAAAATCAAGGAACAGAGCAAGGATATTTGCCGTCACTGACCCTATTCCACCTCGTGCTGGAGGTTAAAGAAGAGCTTTCATCCAGATCAGAAGGGAAGGCGCAGCATTGAATCTGCTCACAGATGTCAGGGTTACCTTCTTAGAAAATCCTGAAGAACACACAAAACGCTCCTGGCACTCGGAAGTAAATTGAGCGGGACTGCAGGCTATAAATAAGGTCAGCATTCAAAAAGTAGTTGCATTTCTTTGTACAAGTAGCAAACAATTAGAATTTGGAATTTTCATAAAATACCATTTACTTTAAAAGTACTTAATTATTGAACTCCTTTGGATAAATACCAAGGAACACAGTTGCTGGATTGCACAGAAAAAATGAAATATTTAGATGTAAATCAAAATGCCAAAACCGTTGCTACTGCTGAGACCAAAGGCGACCTAAATAAAAGGGGAGAGACTGTGCTCACGGAGTGGGGGCCTCACGTCGTCGGGATGTCAGCGCTTCCCAAACTGACAGGGAGACTCAGAGCGATTCCCATTAAAATCCCAGACGGTTTGTTTGATTCTGCTTTAGAAAGAAAGCTAACTCTAATACGTACATAGAAGTTCAAAGCAAACACAGTAGCCAAAACAGTTTTGAAAGCAACAATCAGAATGCTACTGACACTTCAAGTTCAAGCCGTGGTGATCAGGACAGTGCGGTGGTGAGAGGGCGGGCGGGCGGGTCACTTGTACGGGACAGAGTCCGTAAGTAGGCCACATGTGGTGAGTCGGTTCCTTTTTTAAAAAAACATTTTGTTGGATTTATTGAGGTGACTTTGGTTAATGAAGTTATATGGGTTTTAAAGAGGTCTGGAGGCAGCTCAATGGAGAAAGGACCGCCTTTTCAGTGAGGTGCTAGAACTCCGTTTACCTGCAGAAAGCCGGACCTACACACGTACCTTGCACACTGCAGAACTTAACTTGAAGTGGATCATAGAAGTAACCATAAATTCCAAAACTGAGAGTTCTGGGAGAAAAACCTATGACCTCGAGTTAGGCAGAAGTTTCTTGGGTATATCACCAAAGCCCAATCCATAAAAGCTGACGACTCCGCCTATGTCAAGACCCTAAATTCTGCTCTTGGAAAGACTCTTCCTAAGACAGTGAGCAGGCAAGCCACAGACCACCAGAAAGCAGCTGCAAACCTCACTTCTGGGGAAGGGCTCACATCCAGATATGTGCAGAGCACAGGAAACTTAATAGCAAGAAAACCAGTCCAGGTTTTAAGGAGGTCAAAATATTCAAGCACTGAAACAATTTTATGTGTGTATATGTCTCAAATTCATCAGAAGATGGGCAGCGACAGTTGTCATTAGTGTAAATCAAGTTGACACCACACTGAGATACCACTGCACACCTTTTGAACACCTTGTGTTTTCTGTGCCCTGGCTTCTGTTAACAATCTACCACAAGCTCCGTGGTTAACAATGACAGAAACTGATTCTCTCACTGTCCGAATGCCACGGGTCCAGGATCGAGCTTCCAGCAGCACTGGAAGGCTCCGGGGCAGCTCGGCCTTTCCACTCCCAGTTTATAGTGGCTGCTGGCGTTCTTTGGCTTGTGGCCAACTCTTCACATCACCTCCTCAGTGTCTGGCCTCTCTTACAAGGACACTAGGAATGACACTTCAGGTCCACCTAGGTAATCTGGGTCATCTCATCTGAAGATCCTCAGTTAGCTGTCTCTACGGTAACATTCGTAGGCCCTGGGGATTAGAGCGTGGGCACACCTTTGGGGGCCCCCGTTGCACCTCCTGCACAACTGAACCAAACCAAAAGAACAGGCAGGGCCCCGTGCTGGTGACGTCGGGGATTAGCTGGCCATCTCAGACGTCGTGGGGAGTGCAAGGTTACATACCCACTTTCTAAAAACATTTGGCAGTTTTTTATAAAGTTAACCAGGCATTTATTGTATTATTCAGCAATCTCTTAGGTATTTACCCAAGTGAAATAAAAACTGTATCACACAAAGACTTGTGAGTGTTTATGTCACCTTTATTTACAGTCAACTCAAACTGTAAATAAGCCAAGTGTCCTGCAGCTGGCGAAGGGGTAAGAGCTGCCATAAGCCCATACAACAGCTCTTTAGCGATAAAAAGGGACAGACTGCTGGTTCATAGACATCTGTCACTTCTGCTCCTTCCAAGTCTAAGTTCTACATTGAAGAAATCTCTGCTTGGAATGTCAACATGGTTTTTGTTTTGGATCTGGCGGATTCTTGCATATATTATAAAAAACTAAATGTGAGACTAGCCAAGAAATTTTGTGGAAGACCAGTGACTGAGATAAGGTGCCCCTGCACGATACAGTGCATCGATGCTACAGCGCATGTGGCGGTGTGGTGCTAGTGTTCGTATGAATGATTAAGGCTCTGCCGTTTCGTATGTTTTTTTTATGTAAGCAAGGAAAGGAGATTGTTCTATAAATATGGCTTAGGTAGTTAACCACTTGGGGGGAAATATGTCTACACCTCTTTGACATGAAAAGAAATTCCAGGTGAATTAATTTAAAAATAACTAGAGGAAAGTATACACATACTCAAAAGAATTATGGAATTGTGGAGAGCTTGTAAGCATGGCTCTTTACACAGAAACTGTAGTAAAAAAAGCCCTGTTTGGCCACATAAATTACTAAAACTCCCTACACATTCAGAAGCACTGTAATCTTTCCCATCCGCCCTCTTTCCAGTAATTGAATTTCTGAATGCTCTTCCATGCAGCTCTTGGCGTTAGAGACCACTTCCATGTATGAGATACCTTCAAGTACTAGTCATGATAAGCTCTGGGCCAAGCAGTGCTCAGTTCTGGGCCTGCATCAGCACGATCCCCACGGCCGTCCCGGGAGAGACCTTGTTGGGTGAGCCCACTTTCCACATTAGAGCGGACAGCTGGGGAGGGAAGAGCCCGGCTTCGGGCTCGGGCAGCCTTGCTCCAGCAGCAACACGGTTGGCCACTGGTTTGCACTGATTCCCGTGGGTACACCGCTTCCAGGCATGTTTTTTCATTTGAGTGGCGCCCCTACGTTTTTATGCCCCTACTCTCTGATGTCCTTTCTGTTCCTCAGACTCTGTCCTGCTGCCACTTGGGGAACACCTGCACCTGAGTGCTCACACCCGTTGTGATCAGGGAGTCTCACTCTTGTTTGCAGCTTCTCAGGGGTGGATTACAATGCGTGTAGGTTGAGCTTC
This sequence comes from Macrotus californicus, assembly GCA_007922815.1. NCBI lineage: Eukaryota > Metazoa > Chordata > Mammalia > Chiroptera > Phyllostomidae > Macrotus > Macrotus californicus. Next base: position 61,551 of record VMDR010002519.1, read on the forward strand.
AGGGAGAGGAGTCATTGAAGCCTTTTAAATAGGAAGCAACGTTGACGACTCAAGAAAAACTGGAGCAAGTGCAGGCCTGTTGCCAATGTCCCAGCTGTCAGGCGGTATGGTCTGCCCTGTGATTCGGGGGTCAGGGGTCCTGCGCATCAGATTTTCTGATTGGAGTTCTGCCAGCAATCTCCCAGTCCGAGGAGGTGGATGGTCCAAGGGAACGGGGAGAAATCGCACACGGTTTCTCACCTGACGCTGTGGGCCTTTGGGTTTCAGGCCCTGTGGCCGATCCCTGTCGAGTTTCTGGTCCCCATGCTTTGGTAATGTTGATGTCATCATTATGTATTTGTCCAGCTTTTGTGTATGTATTTACATGCTGAAATGGAGCACCGTGATTTATTCTGAAATAGGAATAACTATAATTAACTTGCTTTATTTCAAGATTTGAAGGCCATATAGAGATCTGCCCACCAGGCATGAGTCATTCAGTTTGTTCGGTCAACAAGAGTGTTCTAGAAGCCATCCGAGGACGACTTGGCTCTTTTCACGAGCTCCTGCTTGAGCCACCCAAGGTAAGGCAGCTGTCTCAGACATGGCCAGCCAGCTCAGCAGTTTGATTTCAACAGTTGTTAGAAAGTGTATCTGCCTTGTGAGCAGTGGAGCTGGCTGTGACCAGCATGCCCAGAACTTGTCACAAGGTACACTACCAGTTGTTTTTATTGCTTTTGAGCGAGTTTCTAATTGGCGTTCAGCGGTGTATTGCATCTAAACTAATGAATGCTGCATAATTACAATCAAACAAATTTTTACCTGCTTAGGAAACTCAGCTTTTGTTCTTTCTATGAATTCTGGTTACCTGTATAATTACAATCAAACAAATTTTTACCTGCTTAGGAAACTCAGCTTTTGTTCTTTCTGTGAATTCTGGTTACCTGTATGCCCATAAAATAAACACTTTTCTTCGCATAACATGTTACCATCACATCTTTGAGGTAAGGTCAATCTTTTAGGAACTGACCCTGAAGGTGGAGTTGTCCTCTCCAGAGCTGGAGTGGTGGAGTGTCTCACGGACACGTGCTTATTGAAGAAGCAGGCTGCTGCATGGGACGCAGAGCCCAAGGCTTCTGTAGGGAACGCGTGTGTGCTGACGTGAACACGGCTGTGTGTGAGAACGCAGGGAGCAGGGAGCGGAGGCCCGCGCCACCCCGTGCCCTCTCAGTGGTGCTCAGGCCTAGGTCAGGGTCGGGGCTCTTCCTTGGCTGTCCCAGTGCGGAGAGTTCTGCCAGCACCAGCTCTTAGGTGTTCCTTTTCCTCTGCCCTGTGCCACTGGATCCAGGGCCCTGGCCATTGTCATGCGAGCCTCTGGGGCATCTACTGGGTGAGTTCCTGGGCATTTAAACTTAGTATGCTAACTGCCCTGGCTGGTGTGGCTCAGTGGATTGAGTGCCGGCCTGTGAACCAAAGGGTCGCTGGTTCGATTCCCAGTCGGGGCACGTACCTGGGTTGTGGGCCAGGTCCCCAGTAGGGGTGCACGAGAGGCAACCACATATTCATGTTTCCCTTTCTTCCTCCATTCCCCTCTGTCTAAAAATAAATCTTTCAAAAAATGAGAAACATTTTTTAAAAGATAAAAGAAATTTAGTATACTAGGTTATCTCTTCTAAATGCAGTCTTTTCTGTGTAGCCCTTTCGTGCCATGGGAGCCCAGAATAATTGACGTCTGTTACCCAGGGAGTCTAGTTCAGCTTCCAGATGGTCTGTTCCCATGTGCTGCTGCTGCGCATTTCATGTGAGCCCACATGGCCCTGCCCCTGCCCCCCCCCCCCCCCCCATGCTGTCTCCCACCCGGCCTGTGTGGAGTGCCCTCAGGGAAAGTGCCCGTGGCGGTGTTGACCAAGCAGCAGAACAGGGAGAGCAGAGAAGAAAGAGAATGGGTTCAGTTGGAGAAGAAGAGCATCACAAGTGGGAGTCGGAGGAGGGAGAAAGGTGAGAGCAGGGGGTGTGTGATGAAGCGCCCCAGACCTGTGCCTGGGATGGCCCGCCCGTCTTCCTTCCAGGGGGACAAGAAGGGCGGTGTCTAATGTGGAGTCTCACACTCGTATTCCCCTTGGCCCTGACCCAAAGTACAGTAGTGTCTCGTTTGGAGAGCGCGCAGTTTGTGCCTGGTTTGACTGCCGATGTCTGCGTGGGTAGAGCCTGGTCAGTAGAGCTGTCGTGCCGTGAGCCCACCGTCCCGTGAAGCCTCTGGGTGTAGGAGGGGGCACTGAGAAAGGGCAACCATGCTTCCTGAACTGAAACTCTGAGAGGCTCAGTGTGTCCTCTTGTGACTTCCCCTGATAGAACTCCCTTTTCTGGACAAGAGCAGGTTGGAGGTTGTCTTGTTTCCAGGTTGTGATCCCGAGGCAGCGCCGGAGTTTGCGTTTTTACCGTAGGTCTGGCAGAGACCGAGGACTGTGTTCCAAAGCCACTTGTAACTCCTCTTAGCTTCCACCCCTGCTTGGAGTGCTGTGCTGCTCTGCGGGCTCCTGTAGCTTTCTGCCTCCTTCCGGGGCACTTTCAGGGTTGAAGCCGAGGGTGCTTTGTTCCTACAGGATTATAGTCTAGGGAGATGACTTGGTGGTTGTTACTCATGGTTACTTTGGTATATCATGAAGATACCGATTTTCCTTCAGATGGAGAATTCAGGCCAAATTGTTCTGCAGGGTTGGTTTACCTGGTGTCACATCTTAGCACACGCACCTGCTCCCTTCTTTTTGTTTACCTCAGTGGATTGCATGGCGAAGCTTTTTAATCAGAAGCTTTTTCTTCCTCAGAAAAGTGTGATGAAGACGACGTGGGGTGTGCTGGACCCGCCCGTCGGGAACACCCGGTTGAACGTGATCCGGTTGATATCCAGTCTGCTTCAGACGAATACCAGCAGTGTTAACGGGGACCTTATGGAGCTGAACAGCATCGGGGTCATGCTGGTAAGACTCCCTGGAGAGCCTTTCCATTTGCCCCGATCTCTCATGGCTCCGTAAGTCTAGGCCCAGCCTCACTGATGGACAGCAGTGTCAGCGCCTCTTCTTGGTCTGAATGTCAATGGCCTTTTGCTCTGTGTTTTCAGTAGGTATTCATCTTCACTGTGTGTAGAGAAAACTGTACTGAGGAGTTAGAGACGGTGGAGACCCGGCCTTTGCTCTCAGGAAGTTGCCTCACATAGGTGACAGAGTGCACACAGCCACCCCTCAGGAGGCCATCTCAGCAGTGCGTGGCTGCTGCTTATAGCCTGCATTGCTCCTCATAACTAGCGAAGGAACAAGAGCTCGTCTTCTTTCCCCTGAGATGCATCTCGGTGACGTATCTGAGACACCTTGTGGTCTTTTGATTTGAGTCCAAATTCTTCCTTGAAACACTGTTAGTCTGCTTGTCAGTGGAAGGGAAAGGAAGAGCCCAGGAAGGATCTGGGCTTCCCTGAGCCCTGCCCTCCTCCTCAGTTTCAGAGTCTGTGCTTAGAGTCTGCGGGTCCAGCTCCTTGCCCTGCCTGCTTCATCTGTCCAGCCCCTGCAGCCCAGAAGGCACGGGGGTTAGCACTTAACAGGTTTCGCACTGTCCATTTGGAGGGTTTGGGGGCATTTCGCAGGAGGGCCTGGGCATTTGCTCACTACAGGAAAGGCATTGAAGTGTTCACTTCTTACCCATTTCTCATGTGGCCCTGGGCCTAAAACCCTGGGAGAGAGAGGCTCTTTTAGAAAAATCACACCCAGAGAAGAAATGCACTCCGGAGCCGTCCATGGTGGAGCCAGGGTTCGAATTCACATCCCATCTCAAACCCGCGCATGCTTCTCTACTGTACCATTGTGCTTCCTAGCGCACTGAGATACTTCGTTAATTTCACCTCTGGGTTAAAGGACACGTCAGTGTAAGGCCTAAGAGCAGGAGTGTCCTGGAGAAAGGTGACACGTGCAAGGACCCTGACTTCTTTGGCAGCACAGTGTTACCCTCAGGGGGCACCCTTCCTGCCCTCCCCTCTGACGGGTGTGACGGGTGTGTGAAACTCAGGGATGTGCCTTTGTGCTCCTGTCTCTGAGGGTCCCCAGAGCCATTGATGCTAGTCACCAATCTTATGAATGAAGGCATGACTGCTGTTCATCTTTACACCTGATTCTGAGTGGTAACAGATGTGATGAGACTCTTAAATAGATCATTAATCATTTCTTTTTCCTCTGAGGTTAGCTAACTGGACTCAACGATATCCCAAATACATACTTAAACCATGTGTTTTGTGTTTTAGGGATTGTCTTTCCTTTTTGTGATACGCTACCTTTTCAGGTAATCTGGAAATCCCTTGTTTGCTCCATTCGCTGATAGCTCTCTGATTTTCGAATGCCCACCTGGCTGTTCTTTGTGCAGGTGTGAGCACCTCGAGGTGGGCCCAGGCCTTTCTCTGTCCCCTCCATGCTGCACTGGCACCGCGCCCTGCAGGGAGCACCTTCAGTGGGCAGTTGTTGAATCAGAATGAAGTTCTCCTAAGATTTTCTGAAAATTACTTACTGGACTTAGTATTAGTTGCTTTGAAAACATAAAAGGATACTCCCTTTCTCTTTGAGAAATTTACTATTACCTTTTCTTCACCTGTTTGTTGTTGGTTTGTACTCGATTTCATGAAAACTCCATCATGTCAAGTGAGCAAGTATTCTGTTACTTACTCTGTGAAGTGGCGTTTCTGACCTTCCACGTAAACTTGTGTGCCCTTTAATTAGTCCTCACTTTTACTTTATTATGTCACCGTTTGGTACATGTTGTAAAGTAGTGGCTTAAACATCGAGGTAACAATAAAAGAAAGCCTTGTTTTTCTCTTTCCTAGGACATGTTCTTCAAGTATACGTGGAATAACTTTTTACATACGCAAGTGGAAATTTGCATTGCACTGATTCTTGCAAGTCCCCTTGAGAACACAGAAAACAGCACAATCACCGAGCAGGACGCCACTGGCGACAATCTGTTGTTGAAACATGTAAGCTTACTTGATGTCCTTTCTCTGCCACTCCTCGTTACAGCATTTCCCACCAGTGGGAAATGAATTGAAATTGCTCACATTGAAGAAGTATCGCTGTGAATTCTGAGTTCAGTTTTTGCCAGGCACAATTTTCTATACTCCATTTTAATTTTGGTCAGGCTCTATTTCTGCGGCCAGCTTCCATGGCTAATCAAACCTGGCTTGCTTTAGGTCAGTGGCTCATTGGTAGCAGTGTCTGAAACGCTGGTTCCCAGGAGCCGCATGGCTGAGGGCGTGGGTCCTGTCCCGAATCCCTGCGGAGTCCCGAGAGTCTTGGGGAAGTGGGTCAGACACCGCGCTTGGTTCGGCCAGCAGTTCCCAGCTGTGCTCAGCTCGCTGGGTCGTACACACCGTCCTCTTTTTAAGGAGGGTGTTGTCTCACCTCAGCGCTCCGACAGTCCGACATTTGTATCAGTGTTAACTGGAGCGTATTCTTTTTTTTTCTTCAGCTTTTTCAAAAATGCCAGTTAATAGAACGAATACTCGATGCCTGGGAAATGAACGAGAAGAAACAGTAAGTACATTGATTTCTTAAGGATTGATTAGGGATTGTTTGATTTTCTTGTTGGAAGGAAGTGTCCTCCCTTGCCCTAGACAGAGAGCAGTGAAGTAATCGTACGGTGGACACGACCTTAGAGTTCCAGATGCTTCTCTCAGGGCGCCCAGAGTGTTATAACCGGTAGTTTTCTAATAATTTATTTTTTGATCTCTCTGTCTTTCTTCTTCTTGAGGGGAATCGAGGGGTTGGGAGTACTCCCCACCTCCGCTGCCTTTGCAGCTCCCGGGTCCTTTTTGAAGAGCTGTTTCCTGGGAACGAGGTGGAGCTGCAGGAGGAGCTGTCAGGTCCAGCCCAGCCCTCCGCGCTGGTGGTCGGACCTAGCGTGCTGTCCTGCTCACCCCTGTTCTCCTTGCTGGGGAGGGCGCTGCCATTCGCTGAGTGGCAGGGTTACTTGAAGTCTTAGTTGGTATGTGTAAGTAGCTGTTACACAGACTTATTTTTTCCTAGTGGTGTTGCCCGTAACAGGCATTTGTCTAAATGGAAAGAAAGGTGGATATAGTTGGGAAGGTTAGACCCTAAGTGGGGAAAGGGACAGGGGGATTTGCCTGGTTCCAAGTGCTGTTGGGCCAGGCACAAGTTGACTACCTCTCTCAGCCAAATCCTCAAATCAGCTCAGGTTTTAACTTGAGAAATACTATTGTCAGATGCTTATCTCTGTTAATTGATTGGTATCATTGGAATTTGATGTCCTTTAAAAAAAATGAACCAGAATTCTTACCTTAGTTCTCTACAAGACACTGGATGTCAATAAATGTTTGGTTTTTGTTGTTCTTTAAAGATAATATGTTACTGAGGATGAACAGTTGGTATATTTGAATAAACCTTGTCTTTTGAGTGAGGTTACAGTATGTATAATCTTTGAGTGGGCAGTTTCTGCCGCACCCCCCCAGCCTGGTAATGTTCTGGCACCCTGCTCTTTTGCCCGTGCTCATCTGTCGTGCCTCGGGTTTTAGAGTGATTACTTACAGCACCTCCACATGCCGCGCTGTTTCATTGCTCCGTCCTGTGCAGGATCTGAGTGTTTGTCCTTTCCCATCAGGGCCGAGGGAGGAAGACGGCACGGCTACATGGGACACCTGACGAGGATAGCCAACTGTGTGGCGCACAGCGTTGACAAGGGCCCCAACAGCGCGCTGGTACAGCAGCTCATCAGAGGTGCGGTTTCAGGAATTTCTTTACCGTTTTTGTAGCGTCAGGGAAAGACTTTAAGGACAAAGTGGAACTATATCATTTTTAGTAGCTGTCTGCGGAGTGTCTTTAGTGATTTATGGAGGTATGAGTGAGGTTCCTGAGAACGTTTCGAACAGTGGGGTTCGTTGCCGTCCTTGTTTCTGCGGTCCCGTTAGCGCTGGCGGGCTGGCCGTGTTCAGCGTGCTGGAGTTGCCCACTTGCGCGCTCTGAGGGCACTGCTCGGGAGCCTGGCCCTTGAGCTCGAAGTGCCTGCGGGCTGGCGTGGAGCCACTTGAGCTGTGGTCACTCTGCCTTTCCTTTCCCTCTGAAGACCCGCTGCAGGCTGTGGATGGGGTTCCTTTAACTGGGATATGAAAGCAATTCTCAGCATTTTTTCATATCTCCTGTATTAAACAAGGGAGATCAGCTCCTGGAAGACCCTTTCAGGACTAGTGTTAAAATTTAATCAGGTCAAGGCCACTCGGAAGAACATGTGTGGATGCCTTTTACACTGGCGTCCAGGCCACGGACTGTCGCCTCTAAAACCAGAGAGCTCTGTGTGCTAGCAGAATTCCCAGTCCCAGGACTTAACTCTGCATGTGAAAAGTCTTCCTCTTTTTTTTTAAAGTTTGTTTGTTTGTTTGTTTGTTTATAGAGAGAGGAGAAGGGAGGGGGAGGGAGAAACACTGATTGGTTGCCTCTCACATGCCCCCAACAAGGGACCCAGCCCACAACCCAGGTGTGTGCCCTGACCGGGAATCGAACCAGCCACCTTTCAGTTCACAGGCCACCACTCAATCCACTGAGCCATACCAGCCAGGGCTGAATGTGAAAAGCTTTACCTTTGCAGTACAGTGTTCATTCAGAGTCACCTTTGTGAAAATCTGTTTATGTTTTAAGAATGTTGTGTTCAAGAGGCTATTATCTGTCAAACGTCCATTCAGAACATAGCTGTCGCCCCGGGAAAGAGAACTGGGGTGTGCCCACCTATAAGCCAGTTCGTCAGTTCGTCGTCTGTCCTTCCCAGGGAGACAGGGCCGTGCATGTGGTTGTTTCCCGTCAGCCTCTGCTGCGGCGGTCGTGTGCCAGCTGGTGTGTTTACAGCGGCGTCGTTGGGTGACGCCGGCCCTAGCCAGGAAGGCCTCCAGGAGTACAGCTGTGGTTTCGTGTCCTCAGGAGAGTGTCTGTGTGTCCTTTTCTTGAGAAATTCTCTAGAACGTAGAATTTCGTTGTTGCATCTGTGTCCGTTTGTGGGCCTGTGCTGCGCACGTTTGGAGAACATTATTCTTGAGCAATTTGAAAAGTCAAACTGGGTCCCATGGACTGATTGTCCTTGGGCCGGATGTCAGGCCGAGCGTCTGGAGAAAGTGCAGGAGCTGACCGAGCGTCTGGAGAAAGTGCAGGAGCTGACGTTCGCGACGCTTCCTGGACGTGCAGGTGGCGGGACAGGACAGGCTCTCCCCCAGCTTAGCAGCCTGTTGCCTTTCTCAGAAGAGTTTATTGGAAACACATTTTCCAGTTAAAGATTTTAACCAAAAGATTTTTAAAAACGTGTTACAGTCACAGCTGCTCCTGGCTCTTGGCATCAAGTGTAACTTTTGCGGGGGGGGGGGTGGCTTATGGTTGCTGGAAGCGCCCTGGGTCCCTCTGGGTTTGCCTTGTGGGCTGCGCAGGTGGGCCTGCCTGTGTTACCTGGCAGTGCGTGTGCAGGTGGGTCACTGTGGCGATGATTCCTTCTCCTCCTTTCCCTCTCCAGATCTCCCAGACGACGTCAGGGAGCGATGGGAGACCTTCTGCACGAGCTCCTTAGGAGAAACCAACAAGAGGAACACGGTAGATCTAGTAGGTTTTACAAGGTTACATTTCTGTGGTTTCAGGGCGCTTAGCCTTTGCCCATTTATTCAGAACAACGTGAAAGACCTTCCATTTGTCCCAGTCGTAGTGGGTCATGGATGAGTTTGTGTTTCTTTACCAAGAAGACAGGGTAGTGTTCACAGTATGTCTGCTAATCTGCCTAGTCAGCTCCTAATTCCTGCCTGGCTGGTGAAGGGCACAAAGAACCCACTGAGACCTACTTCAGACCTTACTTGGTTCCCATCTCCCTTAGGGCCCTGCTCCCTAAGCACCTTGGCCAAACAGCCTCTAGCTTGCCTGTTTTCTGTTGGCCCTGGTGCCTTCTGCCTCAGATAGCCCTGGGTGGTCAGAAAACCTAAATACTCCTTTGGAGATTTTCCAGTGTTACTGTGTTGAATTGACCCCAGTTTTACATCATTCCCAGTGGCGGAAATTTTGTAGATGCCTTTGAAAACCCAGCTTTAAAGCCTTAGTAGATTGGTACTTTTAGCCAGGGAATAATGGCATTGATAATGTTTTTTAAAATATATTGGACTTTGGAATGCATTCCTTTTCTTGTTTTAAATACATTTAGTTTTAAGGTGAGCATTGCCTTTGCTTTTGAAGGGGTAGAAAACATTTGCTTTTGTAAGCACATGGCAGCCAGTGATTGGGGTGGCGGCCTTGACTCCACGTGGCAGTGGCTGTGTCAGGTGTTTGGTTCCGTGTGTGCAGTCCAGCAGCCACGGTCTTGCACTTGTAGTAAACAGTGCGCCTTGACTGCTGGGCAGTCACGTATCTGGCAGCCTTATCTGTTCAGAACAGAATTTAGAAACAGAACAGAAACGAAAGGCTGAGGCAGCTACAGAGCAGTCACTAGGTCGTCCAGAGTCACAGCTAAAGTTATCGAAAAGGTAACTTTGGTGATCTTTTTCCAGACTCTAGGCAGAGTGGTTGGTGTCTTGTCACGGTGGGAACATGATGGAGTTAGTAGGTATTCAGAGCTGGATGAGCTGCGAGGTTCAGAGGTCACTGTAAAAAGGGAGCTGTGCAGGGCCGTTTCATTACGGTAGGTCTGATGGCCCTGAGGGTCTGAGTGTGTTGCAGCCCCACAGAGACATACGTGCATTTTGACAGCCTGGCATCATCAGGAAGGGTTCCATAATTTTTAATGGATGTAGAACCCACTGTACCCACAACCCTCGCCCCCCAATAAAATTGGTTAAAGTTCTGGACACTAAGGGTTTTATTGTAGAATGAAATTGTTCCCTCATACTGTTAAATAGAACCATTAATTCTAGACACCCTGTGTTGATTTCTTGCAGGCAAGGGGGTCTCCTTTAAGGGGATTTTTGTCTTATTTCTATTTATGAAAGAATATTATGTCTCATTTTGTTTGAGAGACTTCTTTTAAAATTATCCTTGGATTGACTGCTTTACAGTTCAGATAACACGTAACTACTTCGCGTGATGCTCTCAGCAGTCCAGTGTGTGACTGTGTAAAGGGTGTTACGTGTGTCCACGCGTACGCCCTGCAGGCTAATGTGCTGCCTTTGGGGTCAGACCTCTAGACATAACACCTGTGTTGAAGGAACATCTCCTGTGGGCTCCACTCCATGTGAAGCTCAGTTCTCCTTTGCCTGTGGCACTTGTCACTGGACCCCACAAGGCCTCTGCAGTAAAATGAGTAGGGAGCAGCTGGCTCATGTAGCAGAAGTGGCCAGGTGAGTCCTTCTGATAGGACTTGTAGGGATACAGATGTTCCAGGCTTTAAAAGATGCTTAAACCTTAATCCTAGGCCACCAAGGAGAGTCCCTGCAGCCTCCAGGCTCTTCATTTTTCTGCCCAGAATGTTTCAGGCTACATTCCAGTGGGACTGGGTGCCACACTCAAGGGAAGACAGGCTGTTGTGACCATTATTATAAATATAACTGGGTAGCACAGTGGGTCTCGCCCTTGCAGAAGCACCACACAGAGAGTATGCGCACGGGTGGTGCAGTGCGAGATCCAGGGGAAAGCGTTCCCTTCTCACTGTCTCAGGCACTCTGTCACTGAAACCGGCAGCTACGTCCCCGCCACGCCTCCAACCACACACAGATCAGATTAGACACACTGCCATGATCTGAATTTAGGGTGGCTCTGGTACTGCTTTGGGAGCCATGTCACAGGTGTCATAGGACTTGAGTCGGCCCGTGGCTCAGGCACTGAATGCTTGAGTTAGTGCCTTGTTGTGTTGCCCTGGCCTGTTCCCACTTTTCTAGTCCCAGCAAGGATTTGTTCACTTACACACCAAACACGTAATCTGTCTGTCCTACTGGCTAGGCCTGAGGACTTGATAGGCTACATAGGACAGGTCATGCCAGCGCCAAGCTCCTGTCACTTCTGGGGCAACACTGCCACAGCCCCTCTGAGAGATCTGCAGTACTTTGATCCTTTGACCCCATCGTGCCAAAGCGCACTCACAGCAGACTGATACATTGCTTATGCTTTTGTTTTGGGAGTTTATTATGAATGAAATTTGGTGTTTCTTTTTTACTCCTCACCTGAGGGCGTGTTTATTGATTTGAGAGAGACGAAGGGAGAGAGAGCGACAGACATGGGTTAGTTGCTTCTCTCGTATGTGCCCCGGCTGCGGACCTAATACACAACCCAGGCACGTGCTCTGGCCCTTCAAGTTATAGGACAGTGCTCCAGCCGACTGAGCCACACTGGCCCGTGCAGGATTCTAGGTTATATTTGGACAGCAGGGTAGATTGATGTGCATGTGACAGAAAAAAGCAGAATAACTGAGATTTTTAGCTGAGGGGGGAAGAAAAAATGAAGGTGGCATTTACTGAAATGGAGGTCCCTCAGAAGGGTGTGTTTAGACATTTGGGTCAGGGACTTGGTAGTGGGCACATCTGCAGGATGGACTGGTGGGGTTCCAATTAGCAAGTGTACCTCTGTGGGTGAGTTGTCTTTTTAGCTCAAACTATTAAATCAGAATCCCCACACCTTTCAATAACATAATGGCAAAGGTGTATATGCATTTTGTTATTATTTTTTTAGGGTTTTATTTTTAGAGAGTAGAAGGGAGGGAGAAAGAAAGGGAGAGAAACATCAACGTGTGGTTGCCTCTCGCATGCCCTCTACTGGGACCTGGCTCGCAACCCAGGCATGTGCCCTGACTGGGAATTGAACCAGTGACCCTTTGGTTGACAGGCCAGTGCTCAATCCACTGAGCCACATCAGCCAGGGCACATTTTGTTATTATTAATAATAACTTTTTAAAACAATAGGGGTTTTTTTTGTTTTGTTTTGGAGAAAAAAATTATTTTAAATCTCTCCCAGAATTGCTTTGAGGATACAAGTTAAGGAGAATATGTAAAGGGGTAACAATGTCTCACACATAATAGTTGCTTAACAAAAGCTAATTTCTTTGATGTTTAATTAATGAGCTAAACATTTTATTTTGCCAGCTAAAGATATGAATAAGGGTACTTTGTATCTTGCTTAAACTTATTAGCAAGACATGCCAGGACCAGCCAACTCTTTTGTTCTCTCTTACTGAGTACACCTAGCTTACCCTTTGTATTGTCTTTAATTCTGTGCCCCCCCCCTCCCCCCATGGGGTTGCACTGCTAAAACACGCACTGGCTTAATGTGACTCCAGCACTAGCCTGCCAGACAAGTAGCCCAAACCTCCTCTAAGTCCACTGCAGTGGAAGCACCTGACCCGCTCTTGATAAGCAGTGGCCCCCAGAAGATGCCAGCTGCCATGACCAAGCAGTATTCTGCTGCCTCCCTTCCGCACTCTAGCTGGGTGCTCCTGGCACTTCCCATCCTCCCACATTGTTGCCCGTTAGCTCTTTGCAGCTACGATGGACATAAGCAGGTTTCCTTCACTGATCACAAATTCTGCCTCTGATCTCATCGGCCAGATTGAAAATTGGGGTGTGAGTGTGTTCTCTGGACCTTAGGGGGGATGGAGAGGGAATGAACTGGAAACACTGGGCTGCTCACTTGGGCTTAGTCTCTTTACCAAAGACGGTCAGGCATGGAGTTTAATTTTGTTCAGGCTGTGATTTACTCAGAATTTCACAAGCCATCCACACGCAGACCCATTTGGGCATGCACCCACCTCGGAACCTCGCAAAGCAGATTGGCCCGTGTCTGCAACTCCACGCTGTTGGGCGCAGCTTCAAGGGGTGGCAGGTAATGGCCATGTGTGTCCTCCCCCAATGACAGAGGTCTGTGCCCGAAACACCTGTATAGAAAGCGCAGGGAGAATCACTCAGGAGATGCCATGTGAGTGGTGCTCAGAAATTCTGTGCTAGTTTCTAGGATGTACAGACTATTCGTTTTTATTACTTACTATTACCATATAGCAGTTATTGCTATTAGTGCTGTAGCTACTCATCGTTGTGTCTTCATTTCTAATTGTTAGTACATTTCCTCCTAATATTATGTGACATTTGTGAATTAGTAAAAATCACTTACCATGAGTTAGTTGGTAAGCAGTTCATGTTTGCATTTTTGCTTAATTAATGAATTGGTTGTAAGTTCTAAGGGAAGGGGGTACATTTTAAGGGGCAGAGGATTTGGGGTCTTTTTATGAGTGGGGACTGTTGACTCAAGTCATATTTAGTTCTTATGGGCAATGCTTTTCTTAGGGTGGGCAGGAAATGCAAGAATTTAAAGTGAAATGGTTATATTTAAATGTGACCTTTTCGTGGCTCATTAGTAACCCCTGGGACTTGCACTTTTAGCTTTCAGACTTGGCCCATGTAAATGTTTTCTGCATTTCATCTGAGCCATTCCTTCTGCCTTCCCTTTGTAAACATTTTGTGAGAAGTAAGTATCAAAACCACTTGAAGGGAGAAGTAACTCCTCTCTTACCTGTTTTCTGGTGGTGCGAGCGGTGAGTGAAATCACCACAAGGGGGCGGCAGAGGGCAGGAAGCCACACCAGATGGTGGAGTGCTGTGCACCCTTGGATATTGGGTGGGTTTTACAACTTAACTGTTACTTAGTTTTGTTCTTGCTGTTGTGATCTTTCCATAAAAATGATGATGCAAATGTCCACAATTTTTCTCTGTTAAATAGTCTTTTACATTTTTATGCATATAGGTTACAACCTGCCATATTCATTCATCCAGTGATGATGAAATTGACTTTAAAGAAACGGGTTTCTCACAGGATTCTTCTTTGCAGCAAGTGAGTCATGCCTAAAGCTTTTGCTTTTTGTTTTTATTTTAAATGCTCAGTCCAGTTGCCGTTGATGTATCCGTTTCGGAGACAGACTGTGTTAGGATGTGATTGGGGTTACTTACTGGTTAGCAAGAGCCTTTAAGTAGGAAGCGTTGGGTACTTGAGAGCAAGGCTTGTTTGTACTGGTTGTGTTTCCGGAAATGCTTCCTACCCGATAACAGTGACGCCGTGGGTAAGTTTTCAGGAGGTTGGAAGGGACCAAATGGTGCAGTGAGAGCCTCAGACTTGCTTGTTGGGCAGGTCCTCACAGGGGTTTGAAGCCCCTGTGGTGGGTCACCGAGGGTGAAAATAGTAGGAATGAGACCTTTTTAATGCCAGAACTACCCTGGAACCAACTGACTTACATGTTTCTGTGTCTTTAATGTCCCCTGTACTGACTGCTAAATTCATTCTAGTTGAAGCAGTTCATTGCCACAGTGCTCTCCTGCTCCCAAATTTATCTGTTTATCAGCAGCTTGTAATCTTTGTGGGGGAGAAAACAGCATATGAAAGTAAATGTACTGATTTATCGTCTATTGGTGGTTCTTGGAAAGGGGACAAATGATTTTACTCTCTCAACTGAGTATCAAGTTTGGGAGCTAAAAATAAAAGCCCTATTTAAAAGCTACCAGCTCTTCATATGGGGAGGTTGTCCTTCGGGCCAGGTCTTTGCATGTCAGTCCCTTTGGTGTGACTGGCACTAAGTGTTGCTTGGCTTCTTTTTCTCCACCTTTAAGCCTCCTCCTTCACCAGGGCCAGGCAGGAGTGTCTGGTGATTATGCGGCCCTTTCTCCTGGCATCTCGGAATGGAGACTGCTTGGAATCGCTTGGTTTTCATAATAAGGCAGTCTAACACTCACATTTTCAAGACAGGTCTGAAGTCACATTTCCATACTTGACTGGCTTCTCCCTTGATTCTTGACTCTGCTGCCAGTTAAATTTGAAGCCAGCCTCCTGGGGCTTGGGGCAGGGAGCAGCCTTCCTGTAGGGGGCACAGTTGAGCAGCAGGGCCTTTCTATAGACAGCAGGATCCCCTCCCTGTGAGCCCTCATGCCTGCAAGCCGTCCTTTCCTGACCGGAGTTCTCTGGCGCTGCCCCAGGAAGCACTTGGACATCAGGCCTTCCCTCCCAGGGAGCACCTGTAGGGCACTGAAACTGTCCTCTTCACCTAGTGTCAGTGCCCTTCTGTGGTGTGCAGCGTGATGGTGCAGGTTGCAGATTATTACCAAGGTGATTCTGTACCTGTTGAAATAACTTAGGAAAAAGAGTGCCCTAAATATCTATTTGTAAATAAGCTAATAAACTTGTGCTTCGGGCCCCTGATTTAACCAAGGAGTAGTTATGCTTAGGTGTCTAGAAATGGAGTCTTTCCTTCTCAGGAATAACTGTTCTTGGGGAATGTCCTGACTTCTCTGGGGTGTCGTGAGTGGCTGTTGGTGCGCACACGAAGCCACCACAGTCACAAACTGCCCTAGTGAGACAGCGCCCCCAAGGCGTGTTCCTGTGGGTCGTCCATTCTACGTAGCCCTGTACAAGTAGGAAAAGTGACTGTTTTTTCTGCTTGATAGGCTTTCAGTAAACTTTTTTTGCATGTTTAAAACCAATCATAGATCATTTTGAAAATAAGAAATAGACTCCAAAGCATTTTTTTTCTTTTTCATTTGAGAATATAAATCTAGGCGACTTTAGTCCAGAGTTCCTTTTGAATAAGAAATTCAAGTTGTCGTTCACATTTGCATTTAGGTCTCATGTTAGTCAAGTGTAGGGCGCTTAGGGCATATCATTAAACAAGCTTTCCTGAGCAAGCCACCATGGGGACTTACTTGGCTCGGAGAATGTCCCTCAGCTTTTGTGCCCTACCCGCTTATTTTGCCTCCCACCCCTTTGTCTCCTCACTTCCATTGTTTGACTCTGTTCTCATGATGGTTCTGCCGACAGAGGTGCGGAGGGTGGGAAGTTCTCCTCCAGCCTCTTTCTCCCCTCATCCCACACAGGCTGGTCATAGGCAGCAGGTAGGTCCAAAGAAGTGGCCCACGGGTGTTTGTTGCCCAGGTGACACCACCACAGAGATTTGCGTAATGAAGCAGCAGGCTCGCTTCTCAGGGACTAGTTTGAGTGCCTGGCTTTGGCCAGCGTGACAGTGCTGGGGGGTGTGGTGGTTTTGTTTTGTTTTTAATGATTAAAAGATTCAGTAGTTACACAGCCGTATGGTGTTTTCCAGATTGAATTTCTCTGAGTCCAAAGCACTTTTTCTGTAGCTTTAAATAGACTACAGTAACAGTCTTCACATACAGTGGGTTTAATGAGCCTCAGTAGCTTTACTAGTAAAACCAGAGTTGAGACCTGAAGCTCTTCGATAGTTTGTATTGTCCTAGAAACTGTAACAGATTTAGCGTTAACAAGGGCTAAGTTTGTTCGGTTTGTCCCAGAGGTTAACTGTGTCTGTCAGTTGCTGTATCTCTGCACAGACAGACAGGCAGAGGTGCGAACATGTGTGTACACATGTCTGTGTACACGTCCACTGTACAAGCAGCCCTCTGCGTCTCGGGCCCACATCAGCGATTCAGCGGCCACTGGTCAGAAGCATTCCGGGAAGAATGTCACGTTCCTGGTGCGCACGGTGTTGCCCCGGCCTGCAGTGGTCTGGACCAAGCGTGTGCAGGCTTTTCTTCTCGTCACAGCTCCCTGAACAACACAGCGTGACAACTGTTTCTTAGCATTTCCGTTGCCTTAGGTGTCGTAGTGACCTGGAGATGAGTTAAAGTCCAGGACGGTGTGTGTATTTTATGCGCAAATACTCTGCGCTGGGTTCTGGTGTCCGAGGGAGTTTTGGGACCGATCTCGCGTGGATGCCAAGGGGCGACTGCATTGTGTTCACATGCACGTCTGTGATACACAAAGCACTTAAAGCAGGGGTGTCCAGCATGCGGCCCAGCACAGATTCGCAAATTTACTTAGTTTTTTTACTTAGTACGCACATTTTCTACATTAGTGATCACAGACTTGGGACCTGCTCAGCGATTTTGAAAGACTATCGAAAGGGCCGCTGCAAAATTAGGGTTACTCTGTGAGGACTTTCTGCTCATCTCTGGTGGCGGACATCACAGAAAGTATGCACGGGCCTTTTTTTTTTTTTGCTCATCAGTTTTCGTTAGTGTTTGTGTATCTAATGTGTGGCCCAAGACAACTCTCCTTCCTCCAGTGTGTCCTAGGGATGCCAAAAGGTTGGACACCTCTGAAAAAGAACATTTTTGTTAACATCCCTTTTACACCCAAAATACTTAGGGTCTTTAGAAGTAACAAAAAATTGAAGGGAAAAAATCAGACAGAGTAGTTGGGAGGGGCCTTTTCCTAGAGTGACCAGATGTCCCATGGACTCAGAGCAAGGCCTGCGCGGCTGGCCTGGCCGGCCTTGACCATATCTTCACAGTTGGAGAGCGCGCTTTCCCCTGTGAAGGACACCTGGTGCTCTCTTTCCGATTCGATGAGTGTGGATGCCCGTGCCGTATTTTGTAGTCATGTGTCCAAAACTCAGTCCAGCCTTCCAGAACCTGTGCCTCTCCTTGTGTTTTAGCCAGATTCCCACAGCCCGCCTTGGTATGCCTCGCAAACCACACGCCTGCGAGGCTGGGCCCGTGCCCCCCACACTCTCATAGTCGTCTCTGGGCAAGAAGACAGCGTGGAAGTGAGCAGAGGGGGCCGGGTATCTTGAGTTAGAGAAAGGTGAGGTTTTAGGTTCTAGATAAAGCTTTGTTCAGACCTAAGGAAAGATGCCTTCCAAAGCCAAATATAAGGTTTATTTTTTAATTATCCACAACTTGGATTATTCATGCCATAACTCCCTGCCACCTGGGGGATGACCAGAAGGAAGGGCAGAGGCATGTCTGCAGGTGGGCTCCACGGGCCCTGTTCTGGTGGAGTGCCGAGGAGAGGTCGGTTTAACTGGGCCGCTGCTCCTCCCTCCCAGCATGGGGCCTGGGGAGGGATGCCTGTAGTTCAGCCCCCAGCTGCTGCTCAGGCCCCTGGTGTGGGACCTGCCTGCATGAAATAGCGGTCTCATCTGTCCACAGCTCTGCCCCAGGGCTGCACCCACAGGGTTGCTCATCTCCATACTTATTGCTGGGCAGAGTAAGGAGTGGTGCTAGCTTACCTTCATGAATTCTCTACTGCTGACGGATAGCATGGAACGCATTCCCTGCTCTCACCTGTTCCCCCGGGCCTGCTTGCTCTTGCGATCCGAGTGTCAGCATTTTTGTGGAGTGCATTTTCACAGTCCCCCGTTTCTCACCTGAGGAGCCGGGCGAGCTGGTGGTCTCTAGAACTGGTGCAGGAGACAGAGGTGCAGACTTGCAGAGCGGGTCTGGTCGGTGTCAAAACTGCCCGTCCTCTCTGAGGAGGTAGGGTAGAGGTTGCTCCTGTGTGCCCTGGCCTCTAAGACGTGACTCTCTTTTCAAAAAGGAAGCGTCCCTGAACGTGGTGTTCACAGGGTGGTGGTGGTTGACTGTTGGCCATGCTTCTCTCCGGCTCTGGTGCCGAGTGGGTGGGTGGGGGTGCAGAGGTGGGGGGGAGGGCGGTCCCGTTGTCGGACCTTGATCAGAAAGAAGGTTGGCTGTGTCCAGAGGTAACCAATATACCTTATAATTTCAGACAGTCACGTACCACTCGGTCACATCTCTGAATAGACAACCCAGTCCTCTCGCTACAGATGATTGGCAGTAGAGGACAGAGTGGTCACTTAACATTTATCGCAGTGGCGTGTGCATTAGAATGACTGGTGAACCAAATTCCAAACGTTCCAAATGGTTTGGGTAAATCATGTCTGAAATTATTTGATTTTTTCTCAGAAAACACACCAACTTTTAAAGCCCTATGGCTGTGTAAATAAGGTGGTTTCTGGAACACAAATGGGCAAATAGTCTGTAGAATGTCATTAGAATCATTATATCACTGTCACTGGTCCTGGGGTTGCCAGGCCTTTTCTGATTATCAGATGCAACAAATGACGTCCAATTTTATTGACCAGTTTGGCTTCAACGATGAGAAGTTTGCAGATCAAGATGACATTGGCAAGTGAGTATGTTTTCCTGCTTCCGCAATTGTCCCACGTACTCCTGCTCTTCTCAAGGCCTTCTGTGATTTTCCTGGAGCTTGGGGACGCGTCCGCACCCCTGAGTCGGGAGGAGGCTGCCCTCCCCGGTGTTCCTTTAGCTCCTGCCTGCCTGGCCCCACGCACCTGAGGCCCAGGGAGGCCTTAGAGTGTCTCCCACGGAGAGGGACTGCCCTTGGGCCTGGCCTCTCTCACAGATGGGTCGTTTTTATTTTCACTAGACTTGGAAACGCCAGTCATTCTCCCTCTCTTCTAGTTGCTCGTGTTAGGGAGCACTGTCTGAACCAGGAAGCCCCTGTGTTGGTTCCCTGGTCAGAGCCCTTTATAGTGAGGTCCCTTTCAGCACCCGGTGAGGTCTCACATTAGGGCAGGAGCAGCCCCACCCTCCTGGGCTCTCCAGGTGACGCACCGTAAGGCAGAGTTGGGGTTTTTGTGAGAGCCAGGCAGCCCGCGTACGAGGACCACAGAAACGGGGAATCCTGGTACTGGAGAAAACTGGCGGCTCGAAGAGGCATGACTGGCCCACAGACGTGGAAACGTCTACCCTTGGGCAGTGCGGTGTTCATGAGGGGAGGTGCGGCTCCCTGAGAACGCAGTTTCGCCCATGGGTGCTGCTCTCACAGGAGACCCCTGACGACACTCGGGAGCCCCACAGCTGTGACAGCTGCTGGCAGTGGCTTGTGGAACCGCAGTCAGTGGAGGCTGTTGTCCGTTACAAGCTGCAGTCTAGGCATGAGAGAAGCCAGCAGACCTCGGGCGCGCTGTCACCGCAGCACACTGGGCCCTGAGGGCACCCTGCACCACAGCCCCAGGAAAGTGTGTGTCTGGGCCCCAGGGTGCGCACCAGGACCTGCAGGCTCCCCGCCTGGCATTGCAGCACGTGCCTGTCTGCGCTCCCAGGCAGTAAATGCTGCTGCCTAGCAGTCCAGGTCTCTTCCCCACGTGTGCTGGGCCTTGGAGGAATGGTCCGTTAGAACAGGTCTGTACAGGTGACGAGACAGCCCACCTACCCTGCAGCTAGGGTGACGGGCTGTGGATTCTCCACTCCCCATTTCTTCCTCATGCTGTCACAGTGGGCATGAGGTCTCAGGGGGGTCCGTGCAGCTTGGTCTGAACGTGGCTGTGCCTGGAGGAAGCCCGGGGTTGGCAGCTTCTGTGTGCTTTTTCATGTTTTGACTTGTTTCTTCTTGCAAGTCATTTTCCTGGTTACGGAGCCATGGCTGCCGCCCTGGACATTGACAGTCCTTCCGTGGGGCAGTGTTGAGGGTTTGTTTACTGTTCTCATAGGCTCCCGCTTCAGCCTTCCCATCTTATGGAGATTTCTTAACACCAAAGGAGGTGGTGTCATTTAATTTAAGCAGCGTTTTTTAAAAACTTTAGATTTTGATGACGGATATTTTATTTGGAAAATTTCACGACCGCTGTTTTGTAAGGCTCAACAACTAACTGTTTCTACACCTGTGTCTCGTTCACAGTGTCTCTTTTGACCGGGTCTCAGACATCAACTTCACCCTCAATACAAATGAAAGCGTAAGTACGAGTGTTCTCTGCCGTGAGCAACGGGGGGCGGGGGGGGGGGGGCACTCTGTGCACCGGGCCTCTGGGCCGCAGGCGGCGTCTTGGTTGGTGCTTCTCCACCCACTCCCGTGGCTCGCCAGGCCTGTGGTGTCGGACGGGACAAGGCTAATGAAACCAGGGTCACTTGTGATTGCAGTGTAGACATTGGCCTTCCAGAGTACAGTGCTGCCTGTGCGTCTGCTGTGTGTCAGCAGAGGAGACGCTTGGACGGTCAGGGCCCACCTCTCACCCCCGGCTGTTCTGGCAGGGGTGTCGGCGTCGCTCAGACGGGCGCAGTCCTGGTCTCTGCGCTCTGAGAGACCGCCGCTTTGCTGGCCGGTGTGGGAGGTGGGAGGTGCTGGCTCCGGGCAGTGCTCATCACTGCTTGTCTGCCCCGGAAAGCAGGGGACACACAGGTCGCTATTCTGTTCTGACAGGTCTGATACGCATCTCCGCAGGCGAGTGCTTTTACCAGATGAAAGGGGTTCCCGAGGACAGTCTCGGCTGTTGAATGCTAGTTTCAAATCCAGTCTCAGTGGGGGAGCTTTCTGTTGGTATTAACACAGAAGCCGACGTTAGATGCTTACATTATATTTTGGCGTATGGGGTCGGCACTGTTTTTAAAGGAAATGGAAGAATACAATTCACATCGTTACTTTTTGGAGAAAATTTTATTCTTCAAGCCCGCCTGCCCTTTCTGTGCAGGGAAACATCGCCCTGTTCGAAGCCTGCTGCAAGGAGAGGATCCAGCAGTTCGATGACGGCGGGTCTGATGAGGAAGACATCTGGGAGGAGAAGCACATCGCCTTCACACCAGAGTCCCAGAGACGGTCCAGGTAATGGAGGGGCTGTCCCGGGAGCGGTGGTACCTGTGCAGAAAGCAGGGACTGTCGGGAAATCACTGTGGCCTCTCCACACCTATGTGTCTGACCTGGAGACCCAGGACTTTGTCCTGGTCAGAAACACCCTGGTGCACTGCCGTGGAGTGGTGCACACTCCTTCCTGCAGCGCGACAGGACTGTCGCGGGTGCTTGTCTGCAGTTCCTGGGGTGTCGTGGCGCAGCCTCCCTGGGTGGGAGGCAACGCCTGCGGCTGTGGTCATGGGGTGCTCCAAATAACTGCTCCCTCGGCAGCAGGAACAGCAGCAGCCGAGTTTTGTAGTGTTTCTTCCATGAGAGGAAAAGTTGCCTGTAAAAGTTCATCTAACTTGAAGAGACAGACTCATGTCAATTGATGCCCATCAGAATCAGTTCAGTCTCTTTTCTTTTTCCTAATTTTTTTTTAAGTCACTGTATCACAAGAACCTAAATAGGTTTGCTTCTGTGTGCAGGGTCTTCTTGTGACCTGAGTACTCATTATCAGAGCCTCCCTAGTTCGAACAGCAGCACACACACCTAGTAACAGCTTCAGAACGCACGGAGGAAACTGACCGAACTGCAGGGAGAAGTAGACAGACCCAGGGCACCATCAGACATGTCAACACTCCTGTCTCAGTGATGGATGAAACAGCGGGCAGACGCCAGGAAAGACAGGGAACACTCAAACACAACTACCAGCCAGGACGTTGGTGAAGCTCTCCCCCCACAGCCCCGCGTGCACATTCTTTTCCAGTGTGCTTGTATGTATTCAGTGAGACTGTGTGGACCATGAAGCAAGTCTCAGTAAATTCCAAGGTGTTTCCTGACCCCAGTGGAATTAAATTAGAAATACCAATAAGTAACAGAAAGATATCTAGAAAATGTCTGAATATGTGGAAACTAAATAACACATGAGTTAAAGCAGAGATCAAAGGGGAAATCACACAGTATTTTGAACGGGAAGAAAATGAAAGCACAGCGTATCAGGACTTGGAGGGTGTGGCTAAACAGTACTTTAAAGGATCAATTTTAGCCCTGCTGATTTTTTAAAAGAATGAGCATCTCAAATCAATGACCTCAGCTTTCACCTTAAATAACAAAATGCAAAACAGAAAAACAGTAAAGAGCCCTGGCTGGTGTAGCTCAGCAGATTGAGCGCGGGCTGCGAACCAGAGGGTCGCCAGTTCGATTCCCAGTCAGGGCACATGCCTGGGTTGCGGGCCAGGTCCCCAGTGGGGGGCGCTTGAGAGGCATCCACACGTTGATGTTTCTCTCCCTCTCTTCCTCCCTCCCTTCCCCTCTCTCTAAAAATAAGTAAATAAAATCTTTAAAAAAAAAAAAAAAAGAAAATCATTGTAATCAGAGTTGTTCTTTGAGGAGATGAATTACAATCTTAGGCTTCTGGACAGTTATCAAAAAAACAAGAGAAGACCAGGTTACTAGTCTCAGGAATGATAACTAAAGGGCAGTAAGGAAACACTGTGAACATTAAGATAATCTTTGGGAGCTACGGACTGCCAACGCTCAAGCAAAAAAGGTAGCCTGGGTAGTCCTATGTCCGTTAAAGACTCTTCTGGTGAATTCTGCCAAACGTTTCAGGAAGATATACCAGTCAGTTCTGTACAAAAGCTTCCAGAAAAACTGAAGAGAAGGGACCGTTACCCATCTTCCTCTGCGAGGCCGCCACGCCAATGCAGCCTGACACCGAAAGCCGACATTATGTCATATCTCCAGTGAGCGGTTATTCTCATGGATGTCGGTGCACAAACTTCCAGAATTGAGGCAAACAAATGTGACACCGCTGTGTCGGTGCCAAGTAGTGTTTATTCCAGGATACGTAGCTGGTTCGGTTTGACATCTGAAAATCAGTCAGTAAGCATGTGGCTGGATCCAGCATTTACTCCTAAGGATTCTCAGCAAACTGGAGACAGAGGGGAGTTTCTTCAGCCTGATTAAATCTTCGACAGTAACCCTGCAGTTACCGTTCTTAGTGGTAAAAGGCCAAATGGTGCCCCCTTAGATCAGAACAAGAGGTGGGTGTCTGCTGTCACCACTGTCTGCAGTCTTGTGCTGGATGTTCTAGCAAGTTCAGTAAGTCAGGACAAAGAAAGAAAAGGCATCTCGGTTGGAAAGGAAAAAGTAAAACTGTCTCCATTTACAGGAAGCAGGACCGTTAGTGTAGAAAGTTTATTGGCATCTCCTAAGAGACTATGAGACAAGCAGATGGCGTAGCAAGGCTGCACAGGAGGAGGCCAGCGCGGCTGTGTTTCAGGGGTGCTGCAGCAAACCATTAGAGCAGAAGTAACTACGTAGTGCTCTTCGTAGTAGGGCCGGAGTATTAAGTGTGTAGGAATGAATCTGGCGAAAGATGTGTAAGACCTGTACACTGAAAATACAAAACAGCTGAGAGAAACCAAGACCTTGTTAATGATAAATGTTTATGAATCGGAAGACTCAATATTGTTAAGAATCCAGTTCTCTCCAGATAGGACTAGATTCAGTGCAACCCCAAATAAAATCATAACAGGTGTTTTGGTACCTATTGACCAATTGACTTTTAAATTCATGTGAAAATGTGCAAGACCTAGAATAATCAAAGCAGCTTCCACACAGGACAGTTGGAGGGCCAGCACGACCTACCTTCCGGGAATTAAGACAGTACGGTAACCAAGACTGGGACTAGGCTGAGGGGCAGAATGGAACCCACACATGGGCATACAGACACCTAATTTTTGGTGGAGGTGTGAAGGCAACTCAGTGGAGAAAGGATAGACTTTGGAACAGGTAGTGCTGGGAACGGTTGGACATCTGTATGCAAGGAAATCCGCTCAGTCTGTGCCTCCTGCCACGTACACACGTGAACTCAAAATGGGTCATACACCTAAACGTGAAACGGGAAGACTTATATTAGAAAACCTTTGTGACCTTGGCTTAGGCAAAGATTTCTAAGATACAGCACCAAAAACACTATCATGGAAGAAAAATTTGGTGAGTTTAAGTTGATCAAATGAAATACTTTTAAAGGGACACTGTTAAGAGGATGAAAGGATGAAGCGCACACTCGGAGGAAACATTTGCAGATCGTGTAGCTGATTAAGAAAAACTTACAGGAGAAGCTACAAAGAACTCTCAGAACTATCGTGAGAAAAAAGACAGTAACCCAGTTTCTAAACGCACTGAAGATGAGAAAACCTCCAGAAAAGAAGGTGTGTGGGTGGCCAGTTCACGTGGGGAAGAGCTCAACGTCCTTGGCCATCAGGACAAAGCAGGTTAGCATCTCCACCAGGTGGCGCTCCTCCCCTTCGGAAGGCGGCTGTGAGGTTGTGGTCTGCATCTCTAAGCGCAGGGTGTTAAGTGAAATGGTAGTCGGATGTGCTCCACTTACAGTGCAGTGCGGCTTTGTTGTCATTGGACGACTAGAACGTTCTGGGTTTAGCTGTTGGCTGATAATCAGCCTTGACAACTTTGGTCCCTTCTTTCTTAGCTCGGGAAGTACTGACAGCGAGGAAAGTACAGACTCGGAAGAAGAGGACGGAGCCAAGCAAGACTTGTTTGACTCCAGTGGTGCCCACACAGAGGACAAGATGGAAGTGGACCTCAGTGAGCGTGAGTCGCCTTATTCTTGTGCTTATTGCTCTGTGTCAGAAATGGCTTTTAAAAAGAGGCGAACTGGTCTGCAGGGTCTGAGGTGACTTCTGAAGGAGTCGTTGAAACACATGTCCTTTGACTGGGCCTGAGGGATGGAGCAAGTCACACCTCTGATGGTGGCACCGCTTCTTGGTGTGGATACTGCTGTGTACGTCTGGCTGGAGGATGTGGTGGACTGCAGTCCCTGCTACCGGTGTGGCAGGGAAAGACCCAGACTGTGGGCAGGTAGGGGAGTCTTGTGAGTTGGAGAGTCACAAACTCATTAAACCAGAGGAAACACCTGAAAGCTGAAGTAATTTTAAGTGGGTTTTTGAGAGTTTTTCCGTGAATCTTGAAATGCTAAAACTCTGTCCTGCTAGCTGGCCACAGAAAAACGCTGTTAACCCCTTGCCCTGGCCAGGTGGTTCAGTTGGTCAGCGCATCATCCTGCGCACCAAAGGTTGCATGTTCGAGAGACACCTGGTTGGTGTTACAGGTGCTCTGCGCGAGCTCTCTCTCTCGCTCTCTCTCTCTAATTTCTCCCTCCCTCACCTTTCCTCTCTCTTGAATCAATAAAAATACATCCTCAGGTGAGGATAAAAAACATTTTTAACTAAAATACTATTGACGTCTAAGAGTTTCAGGTGAGATTTCCAAGTATCATCCCGTCTTGCTCTCAGTGCAGCTCTGCCACACTCACAGAGGCTGAGGGGCAGGAAGTGTGAACACACCCTGGTTCAGGACCTGCAGCGGGCAGGCCCTGCATGAATCCTCAGCAGAACCGCAGTAAGTGGATAGACCCTGTCAGAATCGAACAGATGAGGGGACTTCCAGCCAAGATGGAGGCACAGGTAGACTCACTGTGCCTCCTCACACAACCAAAAGAAGGACAACAACCAGTCTAAAAACAAAAAACACAGAACTGCCAGAAAATCAAACTGCATGGAAGTCCAACAAGGAAGAATTTACAGAAGAAACATTCAGACAGGTAGGAGGGGAGAGGACGCTGTGTGGCATGGCCATATAGCAGTGGCCTGTGGCACAGGCGTCCCACACTCACATGCAGCAGACAAACTCTAGGAAGGACACCTGGGGAGCAAGCGACCCCAGCCCCAGGCCAGAGTGCTCAGCCCAGGGTTCTGGCACTGGGAGAATAAAGTCACGTAGCCTCTGGCTGTAAAAACCAGTGGGGTTTGAAGCAGCAGAAGAAACTGCCGGTCTCTCTGGAGAGAGTGTGTAAAGGGCCCATAGAGTCCTAGAGTGTACGCAGACCCTCCCGTTCTGGGAATCAGCACCAGGGCAGCAGCTGAAAGTGCGCCAGTCACTTACGGGAAGTAGGGGAAGTGAAGGGGAAAAGGGCGAGAGCTGAGCAAGCAGCAGTGTCCCCTCTCCGATCCCTCCCCCACATACAGCCACAGTGAGGCGAAGTGGGGTACACCTTCCTGGCAAATACCTAGAGCTCCACGCCTTACAACACAACAGGTGCACCAACACAGGGAGTCAAAGCAGCTCTACCCAATACTCAGAAACACAGGGAGCCTGCCAATTGAGGAGACAAATATGGCCCAAATGAAAGATCAAAACCCCAGAAAAAGAACCAAATGAAACGGAGTTAACCAACCTATCAGACACAGAGCTCAAAACACTGGTGATCAGGTGCTCAGAAATGACTGAGTATGGCCACAAAATAATAAAGGAAAAAGTGAAAGCTATACGAAGTGAAATAAAAATATCGGGAAGCCAACAGTGAAGAGAAGGAAGCTGGGACTCAAATCAATGATTTGGAACAAAAGGAAGAAGTAAACATTCATCTGGAACAGAAAGAAGAAACAAGAATTTAAAAAAATGAAGCTTAGTAACCTCTGGGACAACTTTAAACATACCAACATCCGAATCCTAGGGGTACCAGGAGAAGAGGAAGAATAAGAAATTGAAAGCTTATTTGAAAAAGTAATGAAAGAAAACTTCTCCAATTTAGTGAAAGAAATAGACATACAAGTCCAGGAAACAGAGAGTCCCAAAGAAGTGGGACCCAAAGAGGGCCACACCAAGACACATCATAATTAAAATGCCAAAGGTTAAAGAGAGAATCTTCGGAGCGGGACTCCAGTGCTGAGGCACTGCGCCGGGGCCGATCATGAATGGGCCGGCGGACAACGAGGTGGACTACAAGAAGAAATACCGGAACCTGAAGCGGAAGCTCAAGTTTCTCATCTACGAGCACGAGTGCTTTCAGGAGGAACTGAGGAAGGCACAGAGGAAATTGCTGAAGGTGTCCCGGGACAAGAGTTTCCTCCTAGACCGACTTCTGCAGTACGAGAACGTGGATGAAGACTCTTCTGGTGAGCACGGTCATGAGAAATTGGTGGAGGACGTGGTTCCCGGCACGACAGCCAGCTTCGTGGGCCCCTCCTTTGAGGCTGTGGAGACTGAGCACAGTTTCCAGCGGTTCTTCAGCCTAGTTGCTTGCCCTCCACCTCTACCGTTCTTTCAGCCAAGTGTTTGTTGGACACCTACCACGTTTCAATCACTGTCCTTTGCGCAGGAGAGACTGTTGTGAGCAAGGTGGACGAAGTCTCTTGGAATTTGTATTCTAGTTGAGGGTGATAAGCAAGAAATTAGTATTTTATATTTGAAAGGAACAAAATCAGAGTTATGTGGTAGTGATGGGGTTAGACCAGGGATTGATAAAGGGCCAGACAACTAAGATGTTAGGCTTTGCAGAACATCCAGCTGTTGTCACAACTACTCAGATCTGCTGCTGCAGCTCAAAAGCAGCCACAGGTGCTAGTGCCAGTAAGCGAGCATGGCTGTGTTTCAGGAAAACTGTACGTGTGGACACTGAAAGAGGAATTCCATCCAATCTTTCCGTCGTAAAGTGTTTTATTCGGCTTCTTTTCCCCAACCATTTGAAAACGTGAGAGCTGTTCTTGGGTTGCAGACCATATGAAAACAGGCGGCAGACAATGTCTCAATAGAATGCTCGAGAAAGGTATGTTATAGAAAGCAGCGTTTGAGCCGGGACCTACGTAAGAAGAGACCAGTCTTAGAAGATGTAAGCGAGGAATGTCCAGGCAGAGGGAGTAATAACGTGCAAACTTACGTATTACCCTGGAGAAATGTAACTCTGAGGTAACAAGGCCAGGTTGTCTGAAGAGCAGAAGGGCTAGAATATATAAAGCAATGCTTTCCCACTTTTTTTCGAGACACTATTTACAAGCAATAATACATTTTCCATCACAACCAAGGTCCTAAGGACATACTTATAAAGCAAAAATTAATGAAACAATGTTAAGATCATTATACACAACTTTTCCTGATACTTTTTAGACTGCTTTTTCTTTATTTCATTGAGTGCTGGTTGCAGACCAAATAAATTGACTTCGTGACCTACTGATGAGTTAAGACACACAGTTTGAAAAAGCCCTGCCTTTGGCACTTGTGT
>VMDR010002520.1:0-90028 GCA_007922815.1 Macrotus californicus
AATGTTTCTTTCTTTCTTCTGGTCTACACCATTGATTTGAGTCCCATTTTTCTTCCCCTCACTGTTGGTTCCCTGTACATTTTTCTTCATTTCCCTTATTGTATCCTTCATTTGTTCATCTAATTTGTGACCAAATTCAACCAAGTCTGTGAGCATCCTGATTACCAGTGTTTTGAACTGTGCATCTGATAGGTTGGCTGTCTCTTGGTCACTTAGTTGTATTTTTTTCTGGAGCTTTGATCTGTTCTTTCATTTGGGCCATTTTTGTTGTCTTGGCGTGCCTGTTACGTAGCAAGGGGCGGAGCCTTAGGTGTTCACCAGGGCGGGGCAGCCCACGCTGCTGCGTTGTGACGCTGTTTGTGGGGGAGGGGACCGAGAGGGAACACTGGCAGTTGCTCCGCTCTCTTGACAGTTTTCAGTGACTTTCCGCACTACCCACAGTCCAATTGGGCCCTCTGGTGCTGATTCTGGTGCTGATTCCCAGGTGGGTGGGCTTGCATATGCTCTAGAACCCTGTGGGTCTCTACAATGAGCTCTCCTGTGAGTCCGGGAGTTTTTCCTGCTGCCGCCGCCTCAGCGCCCACAGGAGCTTTCAATCAGAGGCTTTGAGGCCCTGTTTCCCCCGCGCTGGAACTCTGGGCTGCGGGGGTCTGTCTCACTGCCCAGCTGTTCCTCCCGGCCTCTCCGCACAAGGGAGTGGGACTCCCGGTTCGCAGTCGCCACCTCTACCGGTCGCCGCGCCCCTCCCCGGTCCACCAGCCACGGCCCCGCGTGAGTCCTCTCCGACCTGTCTCGCCCCTCCTACCGGTCCAGACGAAAGTCTCCTCTTTAGTTCCTTGGTTGTCGGACTTCCATACAGTTCGATCCTCTGTCAGCTCTGGTTGTTTTTTCAAAATTTGTTGTCCTTCTTTTGGTTGTATGAGGAGGCACAGCGTGTCTACCTACACCTCCATCTTGGCCCTAAAATTTCTTTAATATTCTATAATTCGCTCTTTCCATTCTCTAATGCTTTTTAATTAATACGGTTTTACTGTACTGCCTACCTCCTGGGGTTGTTGTGAGAGCTAGAAGAATCAACACACATAAAGCCCTTAAAACAGTACCTGGCACGAAGTGTGTGTAAAGTAAGTGTTACCTATTATTAACATTGCCATTATTATTACTACCACCACGTTCAATTCAGTAACCCACTTAGATTTAAATGAAGAGGTTTTCACCATAGGAAGAATTGTCGACACCTGGGGAAACCTAGTGTCGACAATATTGGTGCTACACTTAACCAGAGTTCACATGAGATGTTCACGTGTTAAATTTTATCCGAGACACATTAAAGCCTTAAAAACTCCAATCAGTAATAGTTGGTCTAAATGTTTTTAAAAGTGTACAATAACAGTTCTGATGTTTCAGCTTTACTGCATGTGTTTTGTTATCATCTGAATGTGACATATAGAGTGTAACTGTGAGGTGATGTTTATTGTGCTCACCTATAGCCAGGAGATGCCATACTCATAAATAGAAGAGAGAAATTGAGAAATCATGGGTTGCAGTCACTACATCCGTGACCTTCTGGTGGGTGGCTGTAACTTTTCAGAAAACGTGAATTTATATAAAGCAAAATGCTTGTGTTTGCTCATTTAAGTATCTTCTTTGCGTCTGGATTGAGGTATAACACAATTCAACTCCTTAGAGGGGAAGTGGTAGCAGGTGGTCCCATTACTCTTTAAATGGATAGTGAGCCTGCCTGCGTTGGGGAAGGGGATTTTTATTTGTAAGAAGATCTGTATTCTCTCTCACTAGGGTTCCATGATTGGGGTAAATGGCTATAAATGTGAATACCACTAGAGATGAGGATTTTCTACAAAGGGAACGGCCAGTGTCCCAGTGTCATTGAACTTCTTTGCTCACTCCCAGGATCACTTTGGCAGTGCAGATGGAACAGGTGAGCATGGCGATGGCAAACTGTGCCTATTCTGGGCGTGGTGCTGGCTGTCCCCCTCCCTAGGTGCCGGTGTCACTGCGTCCCCTAGCTGTGTGCTTCGTTCGACACTTCATCTCCAGAGCTTTTCTGTCTCCGTGGAGCCCTTGTGCTGCCACTTCAAGTGCAGGAACTAACCTACAGATTTTCACAGGGTCCAATTTGCCCTTTCTGTCCCATAATATGCTCTCCTTCCCCTCAAAACGACTTTTGTTGGGCTCTTTGATAATAAAACAGTTGGGAACAGTTATGTGGGCCAGTTGCTTCAGCTCATTTTAGCCTCCCAACAAAGAGGTTAAAGTACAAAAAGTACAAAAGCAAACAGGATGCCCAGATGAACTGGCATGTGACTGACTACAATGATGAATATTTTGTTACTGTATCCTGAAATACTAAGTCTTTAAATGATCTGTTTATTTTATTTTGTATTTTAGTTCTGGACTAGTGTTAATTGCTGATTAAATAAACCAGAATTTAATCACAAAACCCCAAATTTATGGCAGATGGATTAAGTTTTGATTAATTGTGGATAGGAAAATCGAATGAATGAATACAGTGATATTAGCATATTAAGTAATTTTTGACACCAGGGAGGGGTAGTTTCCATGAGCAATGGATTCAGAATATCAAAGATAAATAAAATATATGACACTCTTATGAATTTCCTCCTTGGTTTTATTCTGTCAGAGTGAGAGGAAGACGCTGTTGATATTCTTTGTACTTTAAAAGTCTGTCACAAAGACTGTGTCACCCACTTCAATCTCAACGAAAAGGGTGTTGCCAGATTTGGTCATGTGGAGACAGGAACAAAGGAGAGAACTGCGTTCTGAACGGACCCCGGCCCCGTGCTGGCCCCACACACTTGCTTCCTGCCCAGCCTCCATGTGAGAGGAGGCAGAGGCTCTCGTTTAGGGTGAGGCAGAGCAGCTTAGGAGTAAAGAGTGAGTCGTGTGCACTGAGAGGGAGGTGCTCTAGGAACACTTTAGTGCCGTCGTGGTTTTTCTAGCACTGCTCGGTAAGTTCTGAAAGAGCCGCGTTATTTCTCACCCGTCCCCTTACTTTTTAAAAGCAGTGCCCGAATACATCCCCTTATTAAATAGTCACTTAGGCAGTACAAATACAGCAAACGTTCACCTCGACACCCCCTCTTCTCTAGGGATACCCACTCTTTCCTGGTGTGTGTGTGTCCTTTCAGACCTCCCCTTGTGCACGGACTGATTTTATGTAGGTTGTACATTGCCGCCATTCAGGTTAGCTCCTCGGCGGCAAGGTGATGAAGCACACAGCGGCACATCTCGTGTGCAGCTGGTGGTAAAAAACGAGGTGAGTCTATGTATCTTTCCAAGTATTCTCTTGGGAGTGACAGAATAATTCTGACCTCTGCCATTGTTGACCAGACAGGCATTTCAGCTCTTATTTTCTTTAATCCCTCTATGCAAAGAAATGGGAATTGATTGCTTTTCTAGATAGCTAGAATGAGAAAATCCTAGAGTGCCTGGTGCTTCTTTTTAAGCCTGTGTGCAGCAGCGTGTGTGCCTGGGGGTCTGTGTGCATGGTCTCTTGGTTGCAGACTGTGCAGCTTGGAATCGTTTTGTTTTGAGATACAGCCTTATGTTTAGTTTTATAATTGACTTTACAAGTTTAGCTACAAAGGATAAAATTAATTTGCTGTGGAAGTTACCACAACTCAGTCAAAATAGAGTTGTGATTTTTATTTTTGTTTGGCAGTAATCAAAATATGGCCTAGAAGTTAAGGGTTAAGCATCCTGATTTCTGTCAGGGGATGAATATGTGTCCCTGTGATTAAAACAATCTTTATATGACAAATTTATATGGTAAGTGAGTAAATAATAAATACCTTCTAAGGCTTACCACCAGAATCAGACTCTGTACTTGAATTACATAGGAAATTTCTATACTCTGCCCGTTTCCAGTGGTATTTTAGTTGCTAGGAGTTGCTAGGTTACCCCAGAGTTCAGCGTGCCTCTAGACCCTGCCGACCCCGCCCGGAGCCCTGACCAGGACATCTCCTCCTGGGTGAGGCCTCAGAGTGCAAGTCGGACACAGCTTCTGTTTGTCTTTATTCATTTTCGGTGGTTTTCTTGTTTTGCAGTGGTTGGCCATGGAGACACGTGGCAGCAAATAGCTGTTTTTTTTGTTTTTTATTTTCGTTTTTAGCATCGTGACCATGGATGGCATACTCTTTATGGTTTTTTCCCTCTGTACCAGCTCTGATAATGTGGCTTCCAAGGACTCTGAGTTTGAGGCTAGATCCACAGAGAGTGACCTACCCACTTGAGTACTGATGTCTGTTGTGGGCTTGGGGGAGGGAGTGGGGAGTGGTGACAAGGACACGCTGTCGTCCAGAACATAAGGCGGCAGTTGCGATCCGATGGCATAGCTTTGCCAGGTCAGAGTTTTAAGTGCTCACAATAAACAAAGTATTACAACTCACAGTTGTTGATTTCTTGTTTTCAGTTTCTGCTGTCACACTAGGATGGACTTAATCAATTGTATATTTTTAAAATGCAAACAAAAATAGCCCCTCATCTCCCTTCGGGCCAAGTGTGCATGTGTGCGTAATCACAACACACACCGTCCACTCCCTAGCAGTGTCTTTGTGAATTCAAAGACCTTTGCAACGTTGTTGCTCAGGGAAAAAACTGCCATACTTTAAAAAGACTTTAAAAAGTGTGAGTTTAGCAAGTGAAGTTCAGTAGCGTGCCAGTGCCTGACACGCCACTGTTTGTGTTTAGACCACTCTCAGTTACCCCTCGAGAGGAGGGTTTTGTCCATTTCAGTTTTGCATGAGTAGCAAACCTCCTTAGAAAGACTAGTGGCCCTTTCTCCTTGCTCTGTTTTTAAAATACAGTTGGTGATTTTTTAGGGGTAAATTTACAGATTGTAACTTTTCTGGCTTTTATGGATCAGGCCACCTTGGCCGCACAGTGGCCTTGAATATGGCGTGAGTCATGAAGACTGGCAAGTGTGTGGGACATGTGGCTTCGTCTGCTGCCATGATGACATATGTCACTTCCAGATTTGACTCCTGCAGGTGTTCTTCTTTCTTTGGGGGTAGTGCATGGGAGTAAGGGAGTGATTATAGTTTTAGGTGATGTTTCTAATAGTTCGAGTCCATCACTGGCTTGATCCAGAGAAAAGTAAAAGACTCACTATGGTTTTTGTGTCCTCTGGTGTTTGAATTATGTATGCTATTTCAGTATTTTCTTTTACCAGCTCTGAAAAAAAATCTTCATTGTATGTTATAATAATCAAGGTTGAATGGTAAGAGTAAATTTTAAGAACTTTTTAATATTATTCCTAATTAGACAAAGAGAAAGTCATATGAATGTTCCCCATTCTTTCTGTCTTTACTTTTCTCTTATCACTTTATCTTTTTTTCGTTTTTGATTGATTACAAAGTGCCCTCCCTCTAAGTAGCCTCTTTAATATATCTATGTTTGGCGGGCTGTTTTAAAAAAGAAAAAGAATCATGAGTGATGGTGAGTTCAGGGGGGCATTTAACTAGGGCTGCTTATGTTTATGCACCTTCTAAAAAATTTTTGTTCAGTTACTATTCATTGACCACTTAGCTATGTGTTATGTTGCTAGTATTCTCCTTTGCTTCTAATTCTTGAGTACATTGAACACTTATTGGTTTATTTTTAATAGTTTAGATAAATTGATGATCTTAGCTCTGATTGGCTTTTCACCATTTAGTTGAATCTTATTTATTATTCACATTTGCACACCAACTATTATTTTAACTCCAACATGAACGAGCAAGCATTAGAAAATAAGATTGTTTCAAAATAGCTTTATCTTTGTTTATATAAATATTATTAAAACATAAACACATTTTTTGCCTTTTTAATGTTTTCATTTTTGATTAATCATAACTAATATATATATAATGGTTCTCGCAACAAGAGTTTGTGGGTATTTAAATGAACAATTTGTAACTTTAGAAGTTAAATGAGTTGGAAATACTGAAATTGATGGAAAAGCTAATCTCTAAATAAGCTAAGTAACGGTAATAGCAAATACGGCTTTCAATTGATATAACTAAGTACTTTAATTTTGAAACATTTTTAGAATAGGATTTTTATTTCCAGGGGAAAAATAAATTTCATTCAAAAATATATGTATACTCATTTTGTGAGTATTCTTTTTTTCTCTTTTAAATGCCAAAAGGTGTACTTTATATTTTTGTTATGAAAACTCTGCTTGTTTCAAGTATTGTAGCAATTTTGTAAATCAATAAAACTGAGCCATGTCAACAGTGTGGGGAAAAATGTTTAATAAATTTGCCATGTTGATGAGAAAGATTTAAGTACAGCATGTTTTGAAAGTTTAAGGAAGGGATAACTGGGCTTAAAACAACAACGGTATGACAACTGGTTTGCTGCACACTTAAATGCAAAGTCGGATGGCTAAATTAGGATTAGTGCGATGATGTGAGAAGAGACAGAAGTATTACTGAACCTTTAAGTGGACACATTAAGTGGTTCATTTTATTTGGCTAGATCATGGGTTCTCCACAGCGGCTGCACATCAGAAACCCCCTGGGATCATTTCAGCTCACGATGCCTAGGCTGACTCAGAGCAATTCTAGCAGAATCTCGGAAGGGTTGGGACCCAGTCATCCGTCTTTTTTTTTTTAACGTTTTACTTATTTTTAGAGAGGAGAAGATAAGGAGAAAGGGAGAAAAACATTAATGTGTGGTTGCTTCTCATGCGTCCCCTAGTGGGGGACCTGGCCCGCAGCCCAGTCCTGTGCCCCTACTGGGAACTGAACTGTCAACACGCCGGCACTCAATCCACTGAGCCTCGCCAGCCAGGGCTCAGGTATTAGTTTTTTTTAAAGCTTCCAGTAACTCCAATGGGGGGCCAAGGTTGAGGACCAGCGAACGAGGTGAAACCGTCGTATTTAAGAGGAGGGGTGTGTGTGCAGCATTGAAGTCTGGACCATCATTTCACAGCCTGAAAGGCCGAACACCTTCCAGTCCTTAATGGCACAGTCCAAGGCTTGGCCGCGTCGGCTTCAGTGTGGAAGCTTGTTGCAAATGCAGAGGCTCAGGCCCTCACCCAAGGTCTGATTCTGAACTGATTCTGCATTCAAGTAAGACCTCTAGGCGATCCCTCTGCCCTGTCAAGTCTGAGGTGCACTGTTGGCGGTGGTGTTAGGGCAAATGTCCGTGTCCGCACACCCTGCCTGCCTTTTGCTTCCCCCTCTGGTTTTCTGTCCTAAGTCGTGATGTTTTTGTGCAGGTTGGAAAGTGAAACTAGAACCGTATGCGCACATTGGCAGGTCGATAGCTACAGGTGATTGATGGAGCGCAGGTGAAGGGAACGCTCCCCACCTTCACCACCACCATCATCACCAACCTCCACTCTCCCTCACGTGGGGAAAGAAAGAATGGTCACTGGACTGAAAGTTGTGCTCTTTCAATTCTTTCTCACGGCTACCTTGTGTATTAAGGAAAAATGAAAGGTACAGTCCTTGCAAGAACACTTCACATGTATCCTTACTTTGACAATTTCTTTGAAAAAGAGAGATTTCATTTTAAGTCATTTACTCATCCTAGTCTCAAACAGAAACACATGAAACCGAATGCTCCCTGTTCTCTGGAATGTCTACCCAGTGCCCCCCTCTCGTACACCTCCCTCCTCACGGTGGTGGTCCCTACCTTAAATGTCCGGGAGCTCCAGGCTGGTGTCCCTCTGTCTCAGCACCACTCAGGATCAAGCCGATTGTTTTGTCAGGGTACCTCCGTCCTGGACCATGGGAAGGGTTCTTTTCTGTAATTTGTTTACAGCCCGTAACATTCTTTACAGGAAGCTTTTGGCTCTCCCACTGCTGGCCATGTGGGAGACATGGCATGTGGGGTCGGAGAAGCACCCTGCTTCCTGGCTAATAAAGGTTCAGCATTTCTGTCCTTGGCTTTCACAGAGGAGGGCCTGACTAAGCAGGAACCGAGGGGCCTTTTTATGGGGCATGACCTGAAGGGATATTGCTCTCTACCCCACCCTGGAGTTTTGGTGATTCTGAAAGTAGAACAGAGCCCTCGTCTCCCTGCACAGTGAGCTCTGCACACTCACTCTCTAGTGGGTTTGATTTCTGGTGTCGTGAAGGGACGGCAAGACCACACTAGCACAGAGACCTGGCTTCTAGTTCCAGCTTGACGACTCACTGTGTGGCTAGGGCCTGTTATGCCAAGACCCTGGAGCTCACTGTTCTCCACCTTCAGCTTCCCTTCTGGTGGATGTCTCCATTAGAGGCCTCATTCTCTTCCCCTCAGTGGTCCTTCTGTTTACTAGGACAGGGAATCTCAGCCTCCCATCCAGTCTCAGGCTGATGGGCCAGGTGGTGTCCCTTCTCGCCAGCTTTTTTTGGTTCTAGGCAGAAAAGTGAGAGTTAAGTGGGACGGCCAACTTCCCCTATTTATGTGGGCCGGGTTCTCAGCAGGTCGGGGAATGAGGAGTACCTGTGTGCCTCACCTGGCTGCAATTTAAAAACATTACAGTAGTCTCCCACGGAGCTGGCTGGCAGCAGCACACTGACTGCTTCCATGCATTGCCATTAGAGAAGAATTCTGTCCCGTGTTCCTCTCTAAGGCCGAGACTAGTGTCAGACAGGGTGCCCTCCACATCTCTAGGGACTGCCCCCCACATCCCTAGGGACTGCCCCTATAACTCAGGTACTTGAGCAAGAAGTATTTGTCCTTGAGTCTCTGCTGGTTTGGAAGGGCCTTTAGATAGGTACACACCTGCACGAGGCTCATTAACAGCAGCCTCTGCGGGATGCAGGAGGAAAGGAATTCTGAGCCTCAGAGCTCTAGAAAGATTCCCAACGTGGAGCCTCTCACTGCCTCTTTTTATGGAGAGCCATGAGTAGGTATTGCTCAGATGGCTTAGGCATCTGTCTGTCTGCGCCTCTGAAACATGGAGGGCAGTATTTCTTAAACTTTCTGAATCATTTGCATCTTTCAAAATGAAATGAAAACTAGGAATCATGACCTTAGAAAATAGACAGAGACATAATAACCTTAGGGAGCTCACAGACTTCTAAAGATCCGAGGATAAGCTTGCACTTCTGGTTTGGAATCCTGGTTTTAGGGCATGCTGTCTTTTCCCGGGAACCCCTGACAGGTTGGACAGCTTTGGTATAGCTGCCCGTTCCTCTTACCTGCTTTCTGTCTTTACTTAAAATGGAGCAGGAGTGAATGGGGAGTCATCCCCAAGAGCCCCTTTCCTGACACCACATCCTCAGGGAAACTTGGCTTGCCGGGCCAGACTCTTCCACTTGTCCACTGTCAATTCCACAGAGAAGGAAGTGCCACTGAGAAGGCCATGGGCAGTAGGGGCCCCTCCCAGCCTCCCCCACCCTCTTCCTGTGCCTGGAGAATCAGTCTATCAGCCTGCCTTTATTGAGCTATAATTACAGGGCCACTATGGGCTAG
Source organism: Macrotus californicus (assembly GCA_007922815.1). NCBI lineage: Eukaryota > Metazoa > Chordata > Mammalia > Chiroptera > Phyllostomidae > Macrotus > Macrotus californicus. The sequence continues at coordinate 9,439 of VMDR010002520.1, forward strand.
ACATTTGGTGGTAGGTCAAGGTCTTCCTTCCTGAGTGGTGTCCCGCAAGAGGAAATAAGCCCTTTGATGGAGAATGACAAATAAATGTCACAGCTTTCTCAGAGTAGCTAAAGACTTTGTAAAACTAAAATTTGATCAAGTAGCTAGTTTGCTTGAATCCCTTTCATGGTTCCCCTTATCTCCTAGGGGAAAAGCCCAGACTCTGTAACATGATATATGAAACCTTTGGCAACATTGCCCTGCCTCTCACTCCCAGCCCTTCAGAGGTCTTGCAACGGCCTTACTAACCCTTTTCCCCCTAATTTGGTTTGACTGTATCGTCCTCTCTCCCTTGTCGCCAGACCTCTGCAGGTGCAGAGACCGTCTGCCTGAACGCCCTGCCCTGCTTCTCCTCGCGCCATGCTTCAGGTCACGGCGTTTACACGCAGCTTCCTCTAGCCTGACTGTTCTCTGTTTCCCTGACAGGATCAGATGCCCCAGCCATACGCTCTCAAACACCTTAGATTTTAAAAAAAAATCATAGCACTTTCATTTCTTAGGTGATAACCCAGTTCCTCTTTCTACCAAAATGTAGCCCTCTTCACACCTTCCACATTTCCGTCCTCTGTCCCCCCTCTCGGCCTGCATCATGTGCAGCCCAACGAAAACTGTTCCCTCACCACATGAGATCGGGGAGCACTGTATTACCTCTTTGGAGGTCCAACACCTACTAGCTCATCGAAGGCTCTGAGAAGTCCTGCATGAAGGGGTGTAATTACCCCACCCAAGTCCCGACTGATGGTTGCCAGAGAGGAGGGGCCTGGGGGAACTGGGTGAAAAAGATGAAGGGATTAAGAGGCACAACTCGATAGTTACAATCAGCCACGAGGATGTAAAGTACAGCACAGGGGATGTAGTCAGTAGTGTTGTGATAACTATGTACGGTGTCAGGTGGGCACTGAAAATATGGAGGGAACACTTTGTAAAGTATATGGCTGTCTAACCACTATGCTGCACACCTGAAACTACTACAAAATAATATTGGATGTAAACTGTAATTGAAAAAGAAAAGAAAAAGAAAAAAAGTACAAGTCTTAAGTTTATTTGGCTGTGGAACACTCCCCTCCCCCGCCCCACCCCGTCCCCAGAGCACTCACCAGTGTCCCTAGGAAGAGTTTGGGAAATATTGACCCAGACATAACAAAAAACATAAAACTAAGTATTCACTTTTTATAACCTTAGGATAAAAATCGATGGGCCAATCTATTTTCAAAAGTCTTCCTATGTATCTAGCAGACATTGTTTTCTCCTATTACAAGGCAACTGGACTTTCTCTGCCTGAATTTCTCAAAATTATATTTGGGGCAGAATAAATAGATACAAATTACTTTCTCTTCTGGGAACACAATCATAAAACTTTATTCTTCAACCAGTCACAATGGAGACTGCCAATTTAGCCTGTTATTTTACTGTTTCTGATTTACCTACCTCCCTACCTCTATGTGATTCATTGGCATAATCAGTTGCTACTGAATAGAGACAATAAATTCATCTTTTAAGAAAATTCATCAAATTGCTTCTTCTAAAAGTGTGTTTTCCCATGCCCAGCACATCTAGTGTTATGGGTTGAACTGTGTCCTCCCAAAAAGATATATTGAAGTCCCCCAGTACCTCCGGATGTGACTTCATTTGGAGATAGAGTCTTTACACGGATAATAAAGTTAAAATAAGGTAAAGCTAGGGTGGATCCTAATATGCTGGTGTCCTTCTAAATGGGGGAAACTGGGACCCACACATGCCAACAGGGAGCAGCACCCTGTGGACACATGAAGGTGACCACCTAAAAGCCAAACAGTAGCGTGGGCCAGCTCCTTCCCTAACAGCCCCCAGAAGGAAGAAACCCTGCTGGCCCTTTCCTTTTGGACTTCTAGCCTTTCTGTGTATAAGCCCCCGCAGTTAGTGGTACTCTGTTCCAGCAGCCCTAGCAAGTTAGCAGATCCTAGGTTTCAGCTCTGGGTTTAGAGTGAGGATGTGTCATTTCTACATTAGGCTGCCTGTCATGTAGCCAGGGTGCGCGACTTGTAAAACAAGACAGGAATGATTCGGCAAAAAGACGGGCAGGATGAGAGCGAAGATTGCTCCTGGGTTTTGTCCTTTGCTTGGTTGGAACGAGGAAGCCGGGCTGGCGGCTCTCTGTCGCCCCCTCTGACGCCAAGCGCGGGAAGGTGGGCGGGGCAGTCCTTTCACTTGCACCCACGTGGCCAAACCGAGCTGCGTTCGCAGTCACGGTGCTTCCCCAGGCTTTGCCGGTAGCGACGACCTCCTGCGCCGGGTAAATCGTCGCTCCTCCCGTTTCTCCCAGGGCGGCCGGGATCTCAGAGCCTGGGGACTGCGACTACAGAAGTGCGAAATCCTTTCGGCTTTAACATTCTCATCATCACGGACTGCCTCTCCATCAGGGACAGGCCTTGTTTAAATCTTAGCACGTTAGTGCTGGGAAGCATCCGCAGGGATCACTCAGTAAGTCCTGCCGCTCATTTTAAAATAAGAATAGGCATTTCAGGTTGTTCGATGGTGTAGTGTGGGTGCTGTTGGTACCTCGGACTCCCCCAGGTTGTGTGTACCTGACCCGGTTCCTGGAGTACTGTCTGTTCAGCTGCCCCAGTCCGCAGAGATGGCTGTGGCCAAAGCGCCCCTCCCCCCCTCCGCTTCCCACCTCGACCTCACCCGGGAGGTCACTTCCCCAAACCCCACCACGCTCTGTGGGATCCGGCTGAGGTCTCTGCTGAGACCGCATGCATGCTGCCCTTTCTTCCTCTGCCCGGCCTCCCTTACTCCCTTTTTTCCTTAAATATGCCGCGAATATTCTGCTTTTAGGGAATCTGACTTAAGACAGTACTTGCTGAATAAATTACTGAAGACCTAAAATCTTCTTTTGGAGGATAAAAATTTACAGCACACTTGCTTCAGCTTTGGCCACTTGTACTTACGATTAGGAGCAACTGTACTGTATTTACATTTGTAAATTGTACTTACATTTAGGGGGTAATTGGGGCAAAGAATCAACTTTATAGGTTTACAATTGCAAGTGGACAAATACAGATATTTCTGGCACTAGGTATTTTATTATCAAGTATAGATCAGTTGTTTTAAAAAGCGTGATGCTGTAGCATTGAGAACGAGGCTTTTAGTTTTGCGGACCTGTATTTGTTCTATCTCAGTTCGGAGCTGCCGTAGGCAAGAGTCACACACACAATTAGTTGTGTGCCTTGAAGTTGTCACTTTCTCTTCACCACACTCCTTGAGGGACATGGTCTATGTCATCTTGCTCACCTTTGCAGTGTCCTGTGTAGTGTTTTAGCACAAGACATTGTAGATGTTTAGTATCTTTCATAGGTTTAGTTGAATTGGCTCCCATAAAAATACTTTTTTTGATAAGGTTAGAAGATTTTATCTATTATTTTGGGGGAGTTTTATTAACTTTTGAAGATAAATTTATCCATGAGAATTATACCTACGTTTTAAAAAATTGTTGAATATATTCAGCACAATAATTTAAATATTTAATGAACTGATGAACATAGGCTATTTTGAACTTGAGTTGCTTTATCTCATAATCTTTTCTGTGACTTGTGATGGCACGCACATACCTCCCCAACCCCAGGATTTGACAGAAAACAACCAACCACACATTTTGAGGTGCAGATAGCTTGCTTTATTTTGTTGTTACTATCTCAAGGAGGTCCAACAATTATAACTAACAATTGAATTTATGCTTGCATGAACAGAGCTACATCAAATTGATATTTTGGGCAGTTAGTAATGTTGTTGCTTTTAGTTTAACGACAGCTGGATGGATTTTGTTTTTGTTGTTACGTTTTGCTGCGGCTCATTGCTTAGTTGCCCCAGTTTCTCAGGGTAATTTAAATTTAGAGCTACCACACGAAGGCATTGGCTGCACCCCTCGACCTCCAAGAGTTGGCACTGCTCCGGCATAGGAACACTTGAATAGCTTGGTTCCCCGAGGGGATGGCCAGGTGATGTTCCTTTTCCAAGCTACCCAGGCGCCCTCTATGGCCAGAGGCAGTGCGAAGTGAGCGAACAAAGTGTTGGCCGTTACACTTTGCTCTGGTAACGTTTGAATCATGGTAATTTTGAGTGACATCATCAGGGAAAATGTAAGACATTACAGTGTTGCTTACAGGAGGGTAAATGCAAACCTCACCAATGCCTTACATTTCTGACTCAGCAGGTGTTGGTGCACAGTCAGGTCGTGTGCACAGCACGACCTCTTAGGTGGCTAGGACGTCTTCAACGGGGAATTTCTCAACCCGCTGAGGCAAACTTAGACATCAACGTTATGTTGAGGCACAAAGATTGGTTAAGTGTTGAGCAGGGTATTCGTCCCATAAGAAACTTTCTCCTACCAACAGTTAGTTTCCAAAGTTACATTGTAAAATGTCATAAAATAACGGTACAAAACTTTATAACCGTGAGTCCGGCTATATACAGTATGTACATGTCACTAGAAAATGGATAATATTCTTAGGTCGACGATTAGAAAAGATTGAAATGCATATTTTGAACTTTGACTCATTGAAGTTGATACAAAACTACTTTTTTTCTTAATATTTACAGATCAGAAAGATTAGTCCATGTGAATCGTTTGTGAAAGGTTAAGAATGAGCGAGTATGAGAGCACAGGCCCTCTTAAATGGATCGAATGCTTATATTCACAGTAGCAGTGTCAGATCCAAATTCATTCCCTAGGCTCAGGGTGTAAAGTCCACCATCCTGTTTCTGTACGTCCGTGATGATCAGAGTTGTCAGGTCCTCTGTGTTTTCAATATGGAATCTCCCCTGTTCTTTGCTTTGGATTTTTCTTCCGCCACACGACCATGTTATTTCTGGGGTAGGCTCACCGGTAAAAGCACAGGCTACTGTTAAAACTTTGCCCTCATCAATGCTGACGTCAGAGGGAAGAGCTTCAATTTTAGGTGGGATTCCTTGAGGGAACAACAACAACAAAAAAGTTTTAGGGTCGTGGAAAAAAATCCTGATTTGCTTTCTACTGAAATGTGGGAATTAAAGAACTAGCCCATGCTACTAGGCTTGTCTACTGCTACCAGTGATTTGATTGCTCACCTCTTATGCCTGCTTTAAGCATTCTACTAGTTGAGCTTTCCAGTTGTGTCATACTAGACTGTCCCATAAAACTGCTGGAACTCATTGCTACAAAAGACTCTTGCGTGGAGGACATGCTTTGGGCAGACATGCTCGCAAATTTCATTTCAGTCATGCTGCTAGCGCTGCTGCTGCTGAAACTGCTGAAGGACGCCTCCTGCTTAGAGGCAGACATTTGGACCGACTGAGACGAGAAGCTTCCTTGCAAGCTCATGTCACCACCACTTGAGAAGCTTCCTTGCAAGCTGGTGTCACCACCACTTGTCCTCAATACTACCTCTCTGGGAGGTTCTTCCACTAGAGCTGTGGAGCATAGCAGATACAGTGAACATCAACGACATCGGTTAATTTGTGACATCTGACAGTGACTTACAGAAATGGCAAACTTAAACACACACAGAAACGTAACCCCATTTGCTGTGGAAGCATAAGCAGATACATTGATACATACATTTGTCAAGAGCTAGCTCAATGTCTCCAAGAAATGAATCCTTATGTGTCTATCATCACATTACATGCAGGGACTAGAATCACTAGGAGAAAAATGATTAGGCATATAGAAACTAATTTATACATTGCGCACTCTGAAAATAAATGTAACAGGGCAGTTGGTAAATTGGCTTTGAGAGTTAACTTATCCACGCTTCTGTTGAGCTGTGACGAAACTGATGGGAAGAATGAGAAAGTTAACTTATCCACGCTTCTGTTGAGCTGTGACGAAAGTGATGGGAAGAATGAGAAAGTTAACTTATCCACGCTTCTGTTGAGCTGTGACGAAAGTGATGGGAAGAATGAATTCGCCCAGGAGGTCTGTGCCTCTTACACATGGAATTTAACGAGGCTCCTGAATTTGGTGGGCTCAGAAAACAAAGGCCAAAACTAAAAACAAAACCTCCAAAAAACCCCACATAAAGGCCTTAACAAATAATGAAGATGGCAAAGATGTACTTACGAAGGACCGTTAGGGAAGCAGTAGCTGAACACTGGCCACGGAAATTTCTGGCCTTAACCGTGTACTTCCCACTGTCACTTACTGATGCGCTGCGGATCTCCAGAGAATATACACTTCTGGAGTGACTTATGCTGATATTTGAAGAAACTGAAATCTAAAAAGGAGTAAAATAAGTGTTTCTTTGAGCTCTGCAGGAGTAGGTGTAGTGTTTAAAATCTTCTTCGGTAATAGATTCATAATTAAAACTTACCGGCTGGTTGTTTTTAAACCATTCGATGTCAGGGGAGGGCTCACCACTGATTTCACAGGAAAAGAGGACACTTTGTCCTTCGTTAACATTTTGAGACCTGGGCTGTGAGATGAAGGCTGGAGCATTGGAGAGTTCTTCGCTCAAGCTCAAGTCATACTGACACTTGACGATGCCTTGGCTGGTTTTGCCGATGCAGGTGAGGATTCCTTCATCTTTGTGACTTGCCTGCTTGATGGTCAGGGTCTGGTCGCTGCCAGAGACGCCGTACCTGTACTCCTCGGAGTTGGTGAGCTCTACTCCATTCAGTACCCACTTCACATCAGTGGCACCAGCAATGTTGGCTTTTAAAGTCACTTTCTGACCATCAGTTATGCTCATCTGTGTAGAAAAGGCTTTAATTTCAGCTTGAGTTCTGATTTCTTCCGATGCCTGTGATGTTTTAGTGACTTCTTCATGGATGATGGATTTTTCCAGGGAGGCTGCTTCTGATTTCTTGACTTTTTCAGAAATCATAACCTTCGAAGCTTCCTCCGTAACGGCTAACTTTTCTTGAGATTTCACCTCTGACTTCTTGATTTCTTCAGAAATTAAGGCTTTTTGGGAAATTTCCTCTTGGACAACTGCCTTCTTTTGGGATGTAATTTCGGAAGTCTTTTGTGTAGATACTTTCTGTGCCTCAGTGTCTTTTACAACTAAAAGGGAAACCTCTGTAAGGCAAACTTAATTGGAAACAGACCCCACCCTACACTCCTGTAGATTCTGCAAGTGAACAATATACAAAGGAAAAAAAACGTTGACTTCTGCATGCAGTGTAGGTAACACCTGATTCTTTTTCAGTCCCAGTCTCGGAAAACTGCCATGCTTGACTTTTGAGATCAGTGTAATGATTCTTTAAACTAAATGAAATTGAAGATGATTTTTATGACTTAACGGGAAAAAAAAGTCTTGAAAACAGTAGTCAAAGAATTTAGGAGAGGTGTGTGTTTTGATGAATTAAAACTGAATTATGTTTTAGTCAGTTGAGATGACAGCAAACTAATTTTAATTGGGAAAACTGATAAAGCTCTTCCATTAACTTAGCAAAAATGAAGGTTTAAGAAAGAAGTGCCATTTTGTATATTCGCCTGACTTTAAACATTCCTGGGAGCAGGGGCTGGCCCTATAGAATTTTATATAACACCATGTACAATTAGGTACTTAATAAGTAATTTTTGCGTGAATATAAAAGCATATGCTAACTTCAGATATGTTTATTTCTACATTTGTGTACCACCAATATTCTGGAATTTGGAAACGTATTAACACTTTCTCGTGTGTGCATATGGGTATGTAAGGGAGGGTGTAGAAATGTTTTCTGAAAACTGTTGGTAGGAACAAAAGCCCACCTACCTTTTACGGTTAATTTGCAGCTAGAGGACACAGATCCAGCTGAGTTTGCTATTGTACAAGTGTACAGCCCGCTGTCCGAAGTATCAGTCTTACGGATTTCTAACACGAATCCTCCTTTGTCTTCAGAGAGTTTGTATTTACCTCCTTGTGTGATAGCCTGTAGAATGCAAGGTATTTGAGTTTTAGAAAGTGATTTAATTTTCAACTTTATTTGGGAGATGAGGATGAAGGAAGAGGTTAGTTTTTTAGAAGATAAAAACGAAAGGACGTCTATGTACTAGTCACCTTTCCATCCTTTGTCCAGATGACAGTCGGCCAGGGCTCTCCGGCGGCTTGCACTGCAAACTTAGTGACGCTGTCTGAAGAAACAGTTGTGTCTTGCAGCCCAGTAACAATTACTGGCTTTGAGGATATTGGCTCAGGAGCTTTTGTTTCAGTTTTCTTGGTTTCTATCGACTCAGCGGTTTTCTCAGCTGATTTCTTGGTTTCTGATGACTCAGCGGTTTTCTCAGCTGATTTCTTGACTTCTATTGACTCAGCAGTTTTCTCGGCTGATTTCCTGGTTTCTGTAGACTCAGCTGTTTTCTGAGCCAATTTCTTGGTTTCTATCAACTCTGCAGTTTTCTCAGCTGATTTCTTGGTTTCTGTTGACTCAGCTGTTTTCTTGGTTTCTGTTGACTCAACAGTTTTCTGAGCTGATTTCTTAGTTTCTGATATGCTTGACACCTGCTCATGGATGCTCTTAAAGGCCTGGCCCATAAACTGAAAACTAGTTTTGGAAGTTCCACCTTCACTAGAAATCTCACAGATGTATTCTCCACAATCGGAGTCAGTGAGGTTATGGATTTTGAGCTCATAGGTACCATCTGCTGAATAATGAAACTGGAAATGCCCATTTTCCTTCAGTTTCTTGCCATCTTTGTACCAGGTGACCTCTTTTACACATAATACACTACTTTCGACTGCACAGGTCAGCTTGGCCATATCTTTAGCAGCTTCTGCTTTCAGGGACTGAGTTATCTTGGGTGGGGCAGAGACTGGTAGCTGCCTGACTCTCTCTGTTGCTGTGGGTTTTGTCTCTGTGGGTGATACTGCTTTTGGGTGAGAAGTCATCAGTTCTGGGGATTTCACTCGTTTTGGAGACTTAACTGCTTCTGGGGATTTCACCCGAGGCTCTGGGGATTTGACCCTCGGTGGTGATGTCACAGCCTTTTCAGTAACCTTGGACTTTTGAACAGTCAGAGTAAACTGTGCTTCTTGCCTCCCTTCACTGTTTTCGGCCACCACGCTGTAGCTGCCCTCATCGGAGGCCTGGACTGAAGAGATCTCGAAGGTCGATTTGTAGGTTGTGGTTGTCACTTGGTGGCGGCTGGAAGCACTGATCACTTGTCCTCCACGCAGCCAGGTCACAGTTGGTACTGGCTCACCATCTGTGTCGCAAGAAAACCTCGCAGCCTCTCCTTCAGAGACAGTGAGGGACCTTGGCTTGGTTAGAATTCTTGCTGCCAAAGTGGACTTGATCTTTCTGTGTGTGGATTTTTCTTCCAGCGACTTTTCCTCTGCGGCAGCCCTTCTCGTTTCCGCAGACGCGTGGTGTTCATACGATGAGAGACTTTCCCTCGTCTCTGTCATCTGGGATTTCACTTCCCTGACCGAAGAAGCAGCTTCCATCTCAGATGTTCTCTTGAACGACGAAACTGCATATGCCTCTGTTCTTGTCAGCTCAGGGAAAACGGATCGGGGGACTTCCTCGTCTCTGCGGCGGGAAGCGTAGGTGGTGTAATCCCCTCCTGTTACGTCCAAGGTCGCATAGTCAGAAGCTTCCCCTTTGTAGTTGGTGCACACGGCACGGTAGGTTCCGCTGTCATCAATATGACAGTCCAGAATCTCTAGGGTCAGGACCCCACTCGTGTTGGTGTAATGAATCTTACTGCTCTCTTGGAGCTCTACACCGTTGTGGTACCATTTGACCTCAGCAGTCGGCTTAGACTGAACGTTCAGGATAAATTGCGTATTCTGGCCGCATGGTACCCTGTGGGAGCGCATTCTCAGTGTGATTCGTGGGGCATGGTCCAGCGTAAAAGGCTGCTGGCTCAAAACTTCATACTTCCTTTCTGATGTCTTCTGAGTCTTTAAAGCAGCTTTCATGGACTCATACCTGGAAAAGATATCAAATCTTGCCGACCTCTCAAATCTTGAGAGTGATCTCTCACTAGACACGGGGCTGGGGGAACGTGGGCGAGTTCTCTCTGGAGTGGGAGACCTTCTTTCTGTGTCATCTTCATACTCCTCAGCCGGCGGCGGACGTGATCGGATCAGCTCGGACACCGGCCGCATTAATTCAATGTAAGTTGGGGACAGGGAGCGCCGTCGTCTCAGTAGTCTAGACACAGAGGAGGATGACTCTCTTTGAGCACGTTTTGTGATTTCATATTCCTCCTCAATTTCTGTTATTTCTGTCACTTCCTTCTGTCGTCTTGATTTCTTTCTAGACTTTTGTTCCTTTGACATGTGGTCAAGCTCACTTTTGTATTCTGAGAGACGCTGGGTGGTTGCAACCGGCCGAAGCAGCTCTTCGTCCTCTCTCTCAGCCATGATCCTCTGCCGTTGTTTGGGCTGTCTGTAGGAGGCCTGGGCGTGCCGTTCCCGCAGCTCTGCGTAACTTGTACTGGTCTCAGCCTTCGTTGGGATGTGATATATCGAATATCTCAAGTCTTTTCGTGTTTCCTCCACCTTGACGTGAGCTTGTGGTGAAGAGTAACGCAGACTAGAAAGCTCAAAGCGTGGAGGGCTTCGACTTGGGGGTGAAGCTGAAAAACCTAATTCCAGCTCTTCTTCGAGACGCAGTCTCTCTTCCTCTGTTCTTTTCATGGCCAAGTAGTCATCAATGGGAAGGAGTAATTCCTCATCTGAGATGTCGCCAAGAGAACGCCTTCTAGGTCGGTAGTAGAAAGCATAGTCAGGAGAAGGGGTCCGCTGGCGGGCCGGTCTCACCATTTCCAGATCATCTTGGGTCAGTTTGGGAATACGCCATCTGGGTCTGTATTGATCCGTGAAGCGTGGCAGAGGCGTCACATAGAACTGTTCCCATCTTGAAAGGCGGATGCACTTGTGTCTTTTCTGTACCACTCGGTCAATTTTCCCAGGCATTTCATATTGATCACGTATCTTTTTGTACCATTTCATGTCAGACATAGGCACAAACTGCTTAACGCGTTGGTCTTCTTCTATGATGGCCTGCTTGTGCTTGCGTGGCTCTGGTACTTCATAGGGCATACGGAGTTTTCTCTCCTCCTTCTTTTCTTCGGTCTCAAGTCGGAACTCCCCCTTGACAGTCTTGGTGCTCACAGCTGGTTTGTAAAGGATGGCAGCTTCTCTCAGAGCCTCCTGGGCTACCTGTGTCAGTGGCACAGTTTCCGTTCCAGAAAGAATTTCAGCCATTCTTAGTGTCTTGTCAATTTGCTTTTGTACGTGTCGTTCACGCTCCTCTTTACTCTTGAATTCTTGTTTGACGTACCTCAAGCGTTCTACTTGGAGGTGAGCCTGGCAGCTGGCGGATCCAGCTGTGTTTGTGGCTGTGACCCTGTAATAACCAGTGTCTTCAGGCAAAGTGTCCCGGATGTGCAAAGCATAATAATCCAAGCCTTCGTGGATAATTTCAATGTTAGGCCCGAGGGACAGTGGCTGACCGTCTTTCTCCCACTTTAATGTTGGCGTGGGGATGCCAGAAACTCTGATCTCAAAGCAGACACTTTGGCCTTCTTGGCATTCTGCATTTGCCAGGAGCCGTTTGAACATGGGTCTTAAGGTTGTGTCTGCTGGAGGTGGGTGTGGAGTTACAGTCAGCTTGGCTTTGCAGCTGTCTTCACCGTATTTGTTCCTTGCCACCACGGTGTATTCGGCATCATCATCTGTTGTTACACTGTTGATTGTTAGTTGGTAAAGGCCCTTGTCAGACTCAAATGTGTACTTCTTGTCATCATCACCTGGTTTGATTTTCTGACCTGATTTATACCACGTTACACGAGGCTCTGGGTGGACAGTTATAGTCACTCCAAACCGGACATTTTCACCCACGTAAGCTGTCCTGTTATAGAGAGGCAGGGTAAATTCTGGTGGCCTTTCCAGGAGTCTCATGGTATCTGTTCTGCGCTTAATTTTCTTCATGGTTCTACGGAAGTAATAGTCATAAACTTCTCTCACGCCTTTAACAAATAGCTCTGCGTAAGAACTGTCTTCACCATAGTCATTGACTACTTTGCATCTGTAGGTACCGTCATCGAATTTGGTAATGTCTTTGATGTACATGGTAGCCACTCCATCTTCATAGGTGATTTCATATTTCTCACTGTTCTCTAGCTGTCTGACTCCAAAGTACCAGGTCACTTGGGTAGACTGGTCATAATTTTCAATTTTGCAGACATATTTGACGTATCCTCCTTCTTCGCCAAATGCATGCATTATCTGCCCAGAGACTGGGCCAATTTCAATGGATGCTACCTTAACTTTAGCGACACTCACTCCCCTCTGAGACCGAATTGCACCGCCACAGGAGATCCGGGCTGCTGACACAACCATGTTGAGGTCTTTCTTGATCAGAGTGTGGTAGTAACGCCGGTGTTTTAATGTTCTGATAACTTTGGTCCTGATTCTTTCTGTCTTCTGCTTCAGCCATGGGTGCTGGAGTGCTTCAGATGCCGTCATGCGAGATTTTCTTTCTTTCACTAACAGCCGGTCCACAAAATCCATGGCTTCGAGGCTGATGTCTTTGAATGCCTCCTCGTCAAAAGTATACTCAGCGTTCATGATGTTCTCAATGATCTGCTGGTTAGTTTCAGCCAGGAATGGATTGATACCACTCAACAGCACATACACCAGTGTTCCAAGTGACCACATGTCTGTGGCTGTGCTGACGAGATCATGCTGGTGGACTTCAGGTGCATAGTATTCAGGGGCAGTGAACAGAAGCCTGAAGTTGTCCCCTGGTGTCAGCTGACGGGCTTGACCAAATTCTATGATTTTAATGGTGGAGCTCCTTCTTGTTTGGTAGATGATATTTTCTGGTCTAATGTCAAAATGTCCAATATTACGACTGTGTAAGAACTCAAGAGCTTCGCAGACCTGGCGAATATAACTTACAATTTCTCTTTCATTAAGTTCAAAAGCACTTGTGTTAATGCGTTCAAATATGTCAAGCCCTGATATGAACTCGAAGATCATAACTAATTCCTCCATGCTCTCAAATGATTCATGGAGGTATAAGATGTTTCTGTGCCTAGCGATATTTAGAATGGAAATTTCCTTCTTTACCAAAACCTGATCGGTCCCTTTGACTTTAACAAATTTAGCCATGTATGTCTTCTTTGAGGATGTTTCAACACAGCGGTGGACGATTCCAAACTGACCACGCCCAAGGTCTTCTGCAATCATGTACTTCTCATAGAGTTCTTTTGTTGAAGAGTGAGAAGCTTTAGTCATAGAAACTTCCATGGTTTCATCTACTTCTTCATCGTAGTTCATAACTCTGGTCTTATCTTCTTTGGTTATGGTTGGTTCTGAAGGCTCAGAAGGCTTGCTCAGGCCAAATTTATTTTCAGCGATTACACGGAACTGGTAACTTGTTTTTCCAAATAAGTTGATCACGGTGTAACGTGTTTCTCGGGCCTGCCCTACACGGAGCCATCTTTCTGCAGTAGTGGCACATTTTTCAATAATGTAGTTGGTGATTTTGCTGCCACCGTCAGAAGCCGGCTCAGTCCAGGTTAGGTTGACAGAATCTCGTGAGACGTCGCTAACTTTGACTCCTCTAGGTGGGTCAGGAACATCAGCCACATCCAGCTCAACTGTCTTCTGATCAATTCCAAACCTGTTTTTAGCACAGACCACGTAGAAACCAGCATCTTTTCTCTCCACTCCGTTGGGGAAGACAAGTGATGTGAAAGATCTTGTGACGATAACTTGGTAGTGGCCATTGTTGTCGATGAGATCTTGCCCTTTCTGCCAGGTGATCACGGGATCTGGTTTGCCACTGAAAGGGATCTTGATGCTGACCACCTCACCTCGGAGAGCATGAACTGCACCCATGCCTTCAAGAGTTTTAGGCAAGTGTATCTTAGCTGGAACTGTATCAGAATGAAAGGAAAAATAATATAATTTAGCAACACCTAACATTATGTAAGTGCAACAGCCCCCTTCCAATGAAAAATGCAACCTCTAGCACAAACTTATGTTCACTAGTTTGTTTTTACCTTCTACTTCCAAGGAGGCAGTGCCAGACACAGATCCCCCTTGGTTGGTGGCTCTGACTTGGTAGACTGTAGCATCATCATCCGTGACACTTGCAATAATGAGCTGATGGTAGCCACCCTTGAACTCTTGAATCCTGTACTTTAATCCATCTGCAATGATTTCTTTGCCTTGTCTGTACCATTTCACAACAGGTTTTGGGTGGCCAGTCACTTTGCAGACCAAAGTGGCATTGCTCTGATATCTGACATTTAGATTTCTTAGTTCCTCTTTGAAGTGTGGTGCCTGAATTGGAACATCAGATTTGGGGGTGATAGGTTCTGATATTTCACTCCATTCGCTTTCCCCACCTAGGTTTTCACACTTCACACGGAACTCATATTCAAGACCTTCAATAAGGTTCTGCACTGAGAAGACGGTTTCTCGAATTTCTTCTGTTGTCACTGCAATCCACTTATTCTGCTTCTTCTCACGCTTCTCGAGGTAGTAATTTCTAACCTTTGCCCCTCCGTCGCTGGCAGGTGGCTTCCAAGCCACAACACAAGAATCTTTTGTGATAGCAGTAATAGTGGGCTTGCCAGGAGCACTTGGCTTTTCTATTTAAAACAAACAGATAAAAAGGATTTAAGTCATGAGGTGAAATGGGCAGCTTTATTAAAAGCCTATTTTTGAAAAATAAAGTGTTATGAATGAATAGTTCTACTAAGAATAGCTATTCCAGAAAAATGAATTGATTATTGAATTGAAATTGATTATTTTATGCTAAAAAGTTATTAAAACACCAAGTTCCTTTTTAAAGAAGAAGGGATTGGGCATATACCGGGGTGGGCAAAAGCGGTTTTACAGTTGTGAGTAAACAAAACAGAGTTTATTCTTATATTTTAATTTATGAATTATTGTATTTTTTCCAAACACCTATAAACCTGCTTTTGCCATTCCCGTATTTGCCCTTTTAGATATGCACAAATTCAGTTTAAGCGACATAGACGGTTCTTGTGCTTTACCTGAGTCTTTGCTCTTTCCTTCCAAAATTTATTTCTGTTGAAATGAGTTTGATGTAATGACACTTTTATGTAAGGAGTTTTGCCATGTGAAGATTGTAGAGGTTGTGCAAGAGGCTGTACTCACCAAATGGACTCTTAATGATCACAACCGAGGACACCTCCAGAGGTTCACTGATGCCAAAAGTGTTCTGAGCCGACACCCGGAAGTAGTAGCCAGCATTTTCTGTGAGGTTCACAATCCTACAGGTCGTCACTGAGATGGCTGAAGACACCAATTGCCATTCAGCCCCTTCCTTGGCCTCGCATTTCTCCACCACATAATTGGTGATCCAGGAGCCTCCATCGTCTTCCGGTGGCTTCCAGCTGATCACTACCGAGTTCTTTAATAGAGCTTCAATCACAATGGGTCCTGTGGGTTTGTCTGGTTTATCTGTTGGGGGAAAATACAATAGTAGTGGTTTCTGTAGTGTGTCTCCCAAGATCTTTTTTGCTTTGAAAATTAAAAAACAACAACAGCACTGAAAATGAAATTAAAATACCTTGTATTTCCACATCAAGGATGGCATCAACGGTTCCAAAAGCATTGCTGAGCTGAACTTTGTATTTCCCAGCGTGAGTCTTACGCTGGACGTTCTTCATGACGAGATGGGTGTAGTGCTCAGTGTTTTCAATAGCGGTGTTTTCTGTGTTTTGCAGAAGTTTCTGGCCACGGAACCAAGTGATGGCAGGCACTGGGCGGCCGATGTACATGACATGAAGTCGAAGTGTTGAACCCACGGCACCGTAGTATTTCTCTTTCAGTGGGTACCCGGGATGGAACTGTGGTGTTGCTTGCAGGAGAAGCTTACTGCTGGTTTCTACCTCTCCAACCTCATTAGTAGCTATGCAGGTATAAACGCCTTCATCTTCTTGTTCCTCTGTCATTATAGTCAGGGTATGCGTGCGTCCATCAGAAGACATTTTGTACTTTCGGCTTTGTACGAGCTCCTTACCAAATCGGTACCACTTAATGTCAGGAAGAGGCCTTCCAACGATCTGGCAGGAGAGTTGAGCAGCCTCACCCAATTTGGTGGTAACACTCTCCATTTCTTTGCGTACTCCTGGGGCCTCTCCAGCTGAAGGATGTGAGAGATAGTATTAATGCATTATTGTTACACTGATTCGATGATCCTCTATCCTTGCATATCAGGAATGAATTTATCCTACTGACTAAGACTTTATTAGAGATCGTGAGTCTAATTCTTAAAAACTCTTTGCAGTGATTTTCCTCAGCTCATATGGAAAACAGGGATTCAGTGAGCACCTTGCTATGCAGAGAGACTTCTCTTTTTGTTTGGGAGGCATTACCGATGTGTAGAGTTTTGGGGAAATAGGAATTCTCTCTATAAGTCTGTAGTATCTTTGCCCTTACTTAGGTTCACTGAAGTGGGGTACATTTGTTTGACCCTTGAAGTCTTATTAGTAACTGCAAAAAACCCCATTGCTTCCCCACTTGCAGAAGATGCTGCTCTAGGAACGCGCTCAGTGCACTGCAGCTAACGTCGACCGCGGTCATGTGCGTGGAATGGCTTCCTGTGGAACCTATCCACTACCCCCCATGTGTGCATGTGCCAAAGTGAGCAACTCTTTCCAAACACTAGCTCACTGATAAAGCTTTTTGGGGATCTACTTTGTATAGAGGAAGAATCCGCCATAACATGTTACTTAGTTTGCAAATCATAACCAGAGACGTGATGGCTACTTACATGTTAGTTTTGTCTTTACAGACATAGCAGTTCTTCGAGGTCGGCTAAGCCCAGCCTCGTTCTCAGCGAAAACCCTGAATTCATATTCAGTAGCTTCCAGCAAACCACCTATTGTGAATTGCCTGTCCTTGATGCGCTCCTTGTTGCTCTTCTTCCAGGCACTGTCTCCAGACTGTCTATATTCAATCCAGTATCCAAGGATGTCTTTGCCACCGTCACACTCAGGTTTCTCCCACTGCAGAGTGACGCTGTCTTTGGATATTGAAAGAATCTCAAGTTCTCCGGGTTGGCTTGGCTTATCTGAAATATTTTTAAAAACAATGGAAAAGGGAATCAGCTATACTGCTGAAATAAAAGAAAAAGGCCAGAGATGGCTTGCCCCTTCACTTACAACCCCTTCGGAAATTCTCTCCTTACCAAATGGATCTTTGCAAATAACTGGTTCTGAGGCTGGGCTGCTCTCACTCAGGCCAACATCATTCTGGGCGATGATGCGGAACTGATACTCAGCATCAGAAACCAGCCCCGTGACAGTGTACATTGTGGTCGTTATCTGAGTCTTGTTGTGCCGGACCCACTTGTCTGTTGATGTCTCCTTGCGTTCGATGTAGTAGCCCGTGACTCGGGAACCACCGTCATCTTTGGGCCGCGACCAGGACAGGCTGACAGAACTCTTGGTCACATCAAGTACTTCTGGAGGATTGCTTGGAGGCTCTGGAGGGTCTAAGGAGATGCGTGGAGAACACACACGTGTTAGCGCACAGCCCCAAACCTTGTGAGCCGATGGCTTTCACTTCAAAACCAAAGAGGGCTGGAAGAATTTTTACAACGCTGTGGTTGGGAAAGCACTTACTTAGTGGTGTTTTTGGTATGGCTGGTTCCTCAGATTTCAGGGGTTTGCTTATGCCAAACTGGTTTTCTGCTGAAACCCGGAAATGGTATTCCACGTTTTCTTTGAGGCCTTTTACCACCAGGGATGTTCCTCGGACTCTGGAGTCAATGGTGTACCAGGCAGCTTTTGGCACTTCTCGTCTCTCGAGGATGTAACCCAAGATGTCGGCACCACCGTCGTCGGCAGGGGGTCTCCAGCTGACCCTGACAGAGCGAGCTTGTATGTCATCGTATTCAAGTGGCCCTTCTGGAGTGTTAGGACTTCCTATCACCCTGACCTTGATGTAAGCAGCCTTCTTGCCACACTTGTTTTCCAGAACCAGGTCATAAGTGCCAGAATCGTCCCTGACTGCTTCTTTGATTACAAGCTCAGTGTGGGTTTCAGAGGTTGCAATCATGGCACGCTTACTGACATCTTGGCCTTCTTTGGTCCATTTACATATTGGGTATGGTTTTCCTTTGATTGGAATGGTAAGTCTGATGACTCCACCTTGTCTTACAAAGATACCCTCCTGGTATCTTTCATCAAGTTCATAATCAGGATGTTCTGGGGAAAGAAAGGTAAGGTTACAATTAAATTAACTTTTTTTTTTTGCAAGGAGGAAATAAGTCCTTAGGCAATTACAGCAGAAAGAAAGTGTACATATGCCTTACCAAGCATTTCGGTGACTTTGACTGTTCCTGGTACCTCAGCAGGCTCCCCGGGTCCACCGGCATTACATGCCAGGACACGGAATCTGTACTCAGCGCCCTGAGGTAGGTGTGTTAGAGTATATTCCCGAATCTTGGTGGGGGTGGTGTTGCATTTGGTCCATTCAACTTGATCTACTTTTTGCATTTCAATCAAGTAGCCAGTAACTTTAGACCCTCCTTCATCATCTGGAGCGCTCCAGGCCAGGGAAACTGATGTCCTTGTTGTGTCAGTGACTCTTGGGTTTTGTGGCTTTCCTGGAGGAGCTGGGAATAAGAACAAGTCAACAACCAGCTTGTTAAAGTTGCTGCAAAATTGAAAATCAACTGTGTCACCTAATAAATCCCCTGAGTTGCAGGAACATGGATGGTTAGCACTAGAATATTTTTTGTTTTGTAAAAATTTCTTTCATTTTTTTAAGTTAAAAATACTTAAAGCTCTTGTTTTTTCCTTTGTCTTAACTCACCGCTTACAATCACTTATTTACAGTCACTACCACTCTTACATTTATCACTGGTTTTTAAAGTACTTTCAGAAATATTAACTTGTTTTAAAATTTTAGCTGGAGTCCCATTTTATAGAGGGCAGAAGAGGCTCAGGAGGTGACTCTGAAAGTCACTTTCGGAAAGCTCCTCGAGGCTGGAGCAGGGAGCAGATCGATGACAGAGGGTTACAAGTAGACTTCATGGGCTGACGGGAAACGTTAGGTATTTTGATGGTGGTGGCCTTTGTACAATGCAGCTTTCAAAGCTTACAGACGTAGACATTGCAGAAGGGTGAAGTTTACAACATGAACTTATACCTGAATAAACTTGACTTATACAAAATGTATTACCAATTGGATCCATGGCAACGACGGGTTTGGAAGGACGACTTGGTTTTCCGGTCCCTCTCATGTTAATGGCTGTGACACGGTGTTCATATTCTAAGCCTTCAATAAGGCCAGTGGAACGGTACCGTGTCATCGTCACTGGTACTTTATTCACACGGACCCATCGGTCTGCTCTCACTTCTTTGCGCTCCACAATATACCCAGTCACTTGGGAGCCACCGTCATCCTCTGGTGGATACCAAGTAAGTGTCATGCCGTCACGGGAGACATCGAGTATCTGTAATGTTTCTGGAGGTCCAGGAATATCTGCAGCAAGACAGGGGTGAAATGCGGCAATATGAATAATTGAAAATAAAGACTCAATGGTATATAAGACTCCTGTGACTATTTTCCCAGTGTTTTCATTTTTGTACTTTTCTTGCTGTCCCTCGTGTTCTTTAACTTGATAAGCACTTACTGAGCATGTGCCTTTGTTTTTTCCCACTTTAACATGGCCAGTCTGCCCTGCCTTCTCTCCCTCCTTTCCTGCCCTCCAACTCTTCCTCTCTTCCGTTAAAAAAAAAAAAAGAATTAATCATATTGAAAACCTTTAAGAAAGGAGGTTTAAAAACCTTAGAAAGACCCTGGGTTAATTTTGTGACCTATTTTTCCTTACATCAGGATATATTAAAAACACATTTGTTCTTGTTAACTTTCAGAACCAGAGATGGGGAGAATGGAGGAAGGGCCCATGGACTTACTGATGCTGCTGCGACATTCAATGACCTCAGACTGCAGGTAAGAGCCAATCCCGAAGCGGTTTGTTGCAGCCACACGGAACACATACTCATTTCCTTCAGTGAGTCTGGTAAACTTGAATGTCGTTCTAGTCACTGATTCAGACACTGGCAGCCATCCTGGACGGTGGGCGTCCCGCTGCTCTACCACATAACCGCTCAGTGGAGCCCCACCATCCAATTCAGGTGGTTCCCAGGAAATGGCAACTGAAGTAGCATCAATTTCATCAATCTTGATAGGCCCAGTGGGTGGACCAGGCTTGTCTACAAAAGAAAAAGAAAGTCAGGCAATTAATTTTCACTTCAAATCAAAATTGGGGGACTGAGCATCAACAACAACTTGTGCGTATCTTTGTTACATGTCCTTACCCAGAATGATGACTTTAATGGTCTCTGAAGTAGTTCCAGTTACATTTTTCAGTTCAAGTGTATATTCGCCAGTATCCCTGATAGTGCTTTCACGGATGGTTAATTTCACCACTTTCATATGAGTTTCAACTGTGACGCGCTCTGATTCTTTCAGTTTAGAACCAGCAAAGAACCATGAAGCAGCAGGAGGTGGACGCCCAGCAATAGGTATCACCAGCTCCACCGGTCTGCCGGCTGGGACGTGGATGGTCTTTTGAGGCATTGTAGAAAGGTCAATAGTTGGCAACACTGTGGGAAAGAAATCAGGCATTTATTCTTAAGCATTATTTCTGTTGACACAGTTTTATGAATTCTGAATGGTTACATTATTTTACTTTACTGTCCTTGTTCATTTTTGGTGATTGGGTACATACCTCTGAGGTCTTGTACAGTCACGGCTGTGACGATCTCTCTTGCTTCTGACACACCTTTCTCGTTTTGTGCCCTTACTCTAAATAAGTACTCTTCGCCTTCATTCAGGGAAATGACAGTGTGTTCCAGGACTGTGGGTTTTAGGGTGACAACCTTCATCCATCTCTCAGTGCCAGCTCGGCAGGCCTCAAGGACATAGCCCGTAAGTCGGCTCCCACCGTCATAGAGTGGTTTTTCCCAGGCAAGGGTGACAGTTGATTTGGTGACATCGACCACTTCCAGTTTTGTGGGCACCAAAGGCACCTCTGAGACCAGAGTGGCATCAGATGTTTCACAGGGCTCTCCAATGCCATAAATATTTTCTGGCAACACTCTGAAGTAGTACATGGTCCCTTCCATAAGTCCAGAGACCCGGTAAAGTGTTTTGCTGCACTTGGTGGTCACTGTTTTGAATGCTCTCATGGCGGCTTCACGCTTCTCCACAATATAGTTGTTCACTGGAGCTCCGCCATCGATTGTGGGGATTTCCCAAGTAATGGTCACAGAGTCTCTCGATACTTCCTTAACTGTCACTGAAGGACAGGGACCAGGAGTATCTAAAAAGTAGAATGAGAGATCCATATTTCATATTTGCCTGATTCATTGATAGGTTTTTTGGTTTGTTTTTTTTTTGAGGAAAATATACTCAACGTAGTTCCTCTCTAGAGAGGTCACCAATCATAGGTAAAGGTGTGTCTTTTTAGAGCATCTACTCACAGTGTCATTAATTGTCAAATACTTACCGTACACCTTAACAAGGACTGTTGCTGATTTCTTGCCCGATTGATTTTCGGCTTCAATGGTGTATTTGCCAGCATCGTACCGGTTAACCTTGTCCACGATGAGTAAAGAGTAGCTCTCGGTGGTGTCAATGATGGCCCGGTTTGCGAGGTCGACGCCCTTCTTGCTCCACGTTATGACAGGAGGTGGTCTTCCAGACACGGACACCATCAGGCGCAGCGAGGCCCCAGCTCTGACAGTCACTGTCTTCTTCAAATCATCTGCAAGCTCAAGGTCTGGTATTTCTGGAAAGTAAACGTCACAGTTTAATTAGTTCATGAACAGGTGTGATGAGAAAATAATTCACCTGAAAGCTTATATGATAAATACCCAGTCTCTCCACAGGCTCAATTTCAGCAGTTGACTCGCTGTATTCACTCATACCCTTCACATTCACAGCAGCGACTCTGAAGGAGTACTTCTGGCCCATTTTAAGGTCCGTCACAGTGAATTCAGCATTTCTTATTGTGGCATTGGTATGCACTCGGTACCACTGATCGGTGTCTTTCTCTTGCATTTCAAGAACATAGCCTAGGATGTCAGTGCTGCCGTCGTACATGGGCTTGGTCCAGGCCAAACTAATGCTGTGCTTGGTGGTGTCTACAACTCTTGGGGCAGAAGGTGGTCCAGGGGTATCTGTGGGATTTCAAAAGGGCACGGGGGGGGGGTGCATATATTAAACAAATAAGAAAACTTTAAGATTTGTATTTTTGATTTTCAAGAGTCACAAAGGTTATTGTTCTTTGTCCACACCCACCAAGATAATCTTTGTAACTGGCCTCTTCTGACATTACAAGACAGCACTCTCTGCTATGTTATCACTGTTGTTGTTATTTTAAGAACTGAACTTCTTTGGAAAGGTCGATGTTTCTTTCCTGCTACTTCAGCTAGCCATGCTGTGTTCTTCTAGCTAAGCTCACTGCGTAAAGTGTCCGTTCTCAGGGACTTTTCTTTAGTTGCTCAGCTTTCACAGGGTTAATATCCCTTGTCACCTCTACAGATGACAATGAGCACAGGAATCAGTTTCTTTTGCTTCCCCTATTCAGTCCCAATGATTTATTCCTTAGTTCTTGGGCTCTAAGTCCGTACAGGGATTTGCCAGTGCTTTATGAAGCTCTTCTGACAATTATTTTGTTAGATACTTATTAAAGTGCTACATACTATGCTCTGCTAAGCTCCTTAAAAGAGGCTTTGTCTTTTTTTTCTTTTCAGTAGCTATTATCACTGTAGTGCATTTTCTCCATTCTTGGAAGGTTCCTAAAATATATACTTTCCATACTGATGGTAGGATATTGTATTTTGCTCATAGATTGGAAAACACAGCAACCATTTTCAGCTATTGTTAACTTATCAATGGAAGTAGTAGTTAACATGTTCTCTGACTTGGGCTATATTTAAAATCCTTCTAATAGGCATAGGCTTTTGTAGACAATTCTATAAGTTCTAGGGGGTGGCATTTTGGAAAATCATTTATAATATGGTTTTGATGGGCACTAGGGTTAGGTATGAGTCTCGGAACTCACATGATGGTTCTCTGCAGGAGATGAAGTTGGAAGCTTCGCTGGGTTCACTGTTACCCGCAGCATTCACCGCGGTCACCCGGAACTGGTAATCACAGCCTTCCATCAGGCCCGTCACCTTCAGTCTGGTGTCATACACCACATAGTCTCTGTTGACACGTGTCCAACGCAAGCTCTTCTTCTCGCGCTTGTCCACTAGGTAGTTGCTGATCTCATTGCCACCGTCAGATTCAGGTTTCAGCCACTGAATGATGATGTGCTCTTTGCCAGCCCCAACTTCTTCAGGTATGCCGGGTTGTGATGGAATAGCTGTTTAAATTTTTATGAAAATTAGGGTAATCAGAATTGCCTCAAGTCACTATTGATATGACTGCCCTCCTCTCCCCCTGATTCCATTACATTTCAGCTGCCAAGTTGTTTAGAAGTGTTAATACTCACTGAATGAGTTTCTGGCTACAATTGGCTGTGATTCCGCAGGCACACCAGGGCCATATTTGTTGACTGCCCGCACTCGGAATATGTATTCATTGTTCTTGATGAGTCTGGTCACGACATAGGATAGGGTCTGGCATTCGCCTTCAACAATCACCCAGTTGAGCCTGCTAGTCTCGCGTCTTTCCACAATGTAGTGAGTGATGGCTGCTCCTCCGTCTTCCTGAGGAAGGTTCCAGGCTAGTGTGCACTTCTCCTCTGTCACTCTGCTGACGGTGAGATTTCCACATGGGCCAGGGGAATCTGAAATGGGTGTAACGACAAGCGATGATGAAGATCTTTCTTTCTGCCCATGCTTGCAAATGCTATAAAAATAACAGAACACTTGACATGCTCACCAAGAACTTTGACCAGGACAGACACGGCCTTGGTCCCACCGGCATTCTTCACTGTTAAGGTGTATTTTCCGCTGTCACTTCTGTCACAGAACTTGATCACAGCAGTTGCTCGTTTGCCAGTGTATTGCAAAGAAATTTTTTCACAGAGATCTAGTTCCTTGTCCCCTTTGGTCCAGATAATTTTGGGTTCAGGTTTGCCACCAACGGCAGCATCGAGAACAAGATCTGAGCCTGCTCTGATGGTAACCAGGTCACCCTGTAATCTGGCATCCAGTTCAGCCTTGGGTGGAGCTGTAACAGACAAGACAGAGGCGAATGAATAGGGGACAGTTTATTTTCACATAAATTGCGATAGTTTGAAAGGAGAACGTTGAGTATTTTTTACCGTATTCATCTCGGCAAGTGACAGGGCCTGTAGATTCTGATCCTTTGCTAATCACGCCGGCTGCGTTCTTGGCCAACACACGGAATTCATAAGTGTCCCCCTCACTGAGGGCGGTCACGGTGAAGAAGTTGTCAGATACGATGGTGTAGTTGCACTTCAGCCAGCGACCATCTCCGACCTCACTGACTGGCTTACGCTCTATGATGTAGCCCACGACCTTGCTGCCTCCATCGTATATTGGGGCAGACCAAATCAGTGACACTGTTGACCTTGTCACATCTGTCACCTCTGGTCTTCCAGGTGCATCTGGAAGGGATGCAAAAATAAAGTGAAAAAATGTAACGCTGAATTCTACTAGTACCAATAATCATGATGATGATGATGATGATAAACAAATGCACCCTTAAGTTTTGACACATACCAACTGGGTTTTGCGCCATCATAGGTCTTGAAGCTTCGCTGGCTTTGCTAACCCCGGCGGCATTGAGTGCGTACGTTCTGAACTGGTATTCCAGTCCTTCTACCAAACTGGTCACTTTGTAGTTGCACTCTAAGCACGGCACCTTGTTCTCTTTCACCCAGAGGATGGTGTTACGTTCTTTCTTCTCAACCCAGTAGCCAATGATCTTACTGCCCCCGTCATGATAGGGTTCTTCCCAACGAATAGACATGGCATTGGCTGACACTTGGTAGACCTCAGGTCTGGTAGGAGCGCTTGGTGGAACTAAATATAAACAAAGGTATCCAATATGAATACAATTTTATAAAATTCGGGGGAAATAGTTCATAATGGAGACTTTAGAAAAAGATTTTTATTTTTCTTACCAAATGGATGCTCAGCAATTACTGGTGCTGATTCTACAGGCTTGCTGACGCCAAATCTGTTCTCTGAACTGACACGGAAAGAGTATTCCATGTATTTTGTGAGATGGGTGATTTTAATCTGAGTGCGCTTGACACTGGAATTAACAAGCTGCCAAGCTGTTGTGCCTGACTCACGCTTTTCAACGATGTAATTAGTAATGTCGGTACCTCCATCATCTTTAGGTTCACCCCAGGAAAGGACACATGACTCGGCTGAGACGGAGGAGACTTCGATGGGGCCAGTTACTGGACCTGGCCTTCCAATGACCACGACTGTGATGGTAAATGTTTTAACACCAGCTGTGTTTTCCAGGGTCAAGAAGTATCTTCCCGAGTCACCTCTCATGCTGTCTTTTACAGACAAGGTAGTTCTGTCTTTTGTTGTTGTGATACTCACTCGATCTGTCTCCTTAAGTCTCATTTCTTCCAGCTTCCATGTTACTTTGGGGGTGGGCCGACCACTGATTGGCACATCAATGGTAAATGTGTTTCCAGCTTTGCAAGTTATGAGCTGATTGGTAATTCCAGTGAGGTCAGCTGTGGGCTCAATCTGAGGCTCCTTGATGATGACAGAGGAGAAGGCTTCCCTGGGTTCACTGTAGCCGGCATCGTTCTTGGCCTTCACACGGAATTCATACTCAGTGTTCTCAACCAGCTGCTCCACGGTGTAAGTCAGCAGTTTGGTGTGACCAGCTTCAACCCAGAAGTCAGATCCCTTTTGTCTCATTTCGAGCAGATAGCCAGTGATCCGGCTGCCTCCGTCATGGTCAGGTTTCAGCCAAGCCAAGACTGCAGAGGACTTACTTGTGTCAACGATATCAAGTCTTTTAGGTGGAGCAGGCTGTTCAGTGGCTACAATTGGTTCTGGCATTTCATAGGGTTCACCAATACCATACTCATTTTCTGCAGAAACACGGAAATAGTATGGCACGCCTTCTGTCAGGTCATTGACCTTGAGGATCTGACGAGTGCATTTTTCGCTGACAATCTGCCAGCTACGGCGACTTGCTTCTCGTTTCTCTACCACATAGTGAAGGATTCGGGCACCCCCATCGAGGAGAGGGGCATCCCACATCAATGTCACAGATCCCCGGGTCACATCCTTGAAGGTAATTGGGCCAGGTGGCCCTGGAGTGTCTAGCACCTTGACGGTGAATGTGATTGATTTACTACCACTGCTATTTTCCACAGTAAGGGTATACTTCCCTGCATCATTTCTGTTGCAGTTTTCCACGGTGAGGGTGCTGAAGGAGTCTGTTGTATGGATATCAGCCCGAATGCTAAGGTTAGAGTCGGGTTTGCTCCACACAGCTGTAGGAGCCGGTCTACCCTGGTAGGCAATGAAGAGGCGGATACTGGCCCCAGCTCTAACAACATGAGTCTGCTTGAAGTTTGCGTCGATGTCTAACTCAGGGGCTGTTAATCGGTCAACTGCTTTAATTGTGCCAGTCACTTCACAGCTGTCTCCTTTCCCAGCACCATTGATAGCGCTAACCCGGAATTTGTATTCTTCGCCTGCTTGTAGATCTGTGACTGTGTATCTTGTTTTCACACATGCCTCTGCGTTCACCTTTTGCCAGTCTCCTAAGTCAGCCTTGCACATTTCAATAATATACCCAATTATTTCCATGCCTCCATCAAACACTGGCTTAGACCATTCTAAGCTCACGGTTGTCTTTGATGTGTCTGTTACTTTGACCACAGTGGGAGCACCTGGTGGGCTGACTGGCTCTCTACATTTGATTAGTCTTGAGATATCACTGGCAGGTCCTATTCCTGCAGCATTTTCAGCCATGACACGGAATTCATACTCATTGCCCTCTACCAGTCCAGTGACTTTGAACCTCGTCTCAGAGATTGGTCGTTTGCTGATCACTTTTACCCATCGTGTGCTTTTCTTTTCCCTCCTTTCGAGGATATAATGTTGAATTTCACTGCCACCATCCGATTCAGGCCTTGCCCAGGTCATGGTAATGCTATTGCCTGTTACATTACTTGGTTCTGGAGTGCCAGGGGCATCAGGAATAGCTGTAAAATGAGAACAGAGAAAGAAAGAAAGAAAGAAACCAGTCAGACATGTTCGCTTGGAAGTTAATCTTATGACATAAGTACTACTTTGTAAAATGGACACTTACTGTATTGTATTTGAGCAACTACTGGGTCAGAATCCAGTGGCCTTCCAACACCAAACTTGTTAACTGCAGAAACACGGAATTGGTATTCATTGCCATTTATTAGTTTAATGGCAGTATAGCTGAGGGCTTCACAATGATCCTCAATCAGTGCCCAGGCAAGTCTGCTGGTTTCCCGTTTTTCAACGATGTAGTGAGTTACGGGAGCACAGCCATCGTTGCGTGGAGCATCCCACCACAGGGTCATCTTCTCGCCAGTAATATTGGTGAATCTTATTGGCCCGACTACTTTTCCTGGTGTATCTATAAGAAAAAGGTTCCACAGTTAGGTCCCTGTCCATTAAAATGCAATCTGGCCTGCCTCTAGTCCAACTCCCGTAAATTATAAGATTAGCAAACTATTTTAGGAGTACCTTGTACTTTCACTGTAATTTCTGCTTTTGCGGAGCCAGACACATTCTTGGCTTCCACTCTGTATACACCACGATGGTCCCGAGTGGCATCTCTAACAAAGAGACTGGTGGATCCAAGGATGTCGGTTATTTCCACGTTCATCCTCTTTTCAATTTCTACTTCGTCTTTGAACCAAGTTACTCGTGGGACTGGTCGTCCTTGCACCAAAGCTTTAATTCTGAGACTCTCTCCAGCTTTGATAATGACACCATCGAAGTACTGAGGGCCAAATTCTACTGTTGGTGGAACTGCGAAAGAAACAGAAATGATATGTATTAATTTGGCTTGATAACGATAGAAATAAAAATGTTTTTCATTAGCACCATATCATAAAGCCTGGAAGGATAATGCTTATTCTATATTACCAAAGGCTATTCTGAAAGCAGGATTGATAATTGAGAATTAAGACTATTGGGTCAAACATTTGCCTATTATTAGGCTATCTATCTCCTTTGTTATGTATGCCATGTTAGTAATCTTGCATTGCTATTTATAAAAAGAGAAGCAAAACACTTACAGATCATTTACTTCCTAGTGCTCCTGCATATTCAAACAAGTTTCTGTTGGAGGCTATCAGCCACACTCAAAGAAGGGGGCGACTGTGCTATTGATGTATGTTGTATTTTAGTAGCTTCCGTTGTTCTTGCGAGCCTTTTAAATTTATTATAAATGACTGAAATCACAAAGCTAAAAACTCATTTCTGTTTGTATGCTATTTACATGGGAATGGAGTGAAATAATAGACACAAGAAAAATAATTGATGCCAATTACATTTTTTTCTTCCCTTCATCTGAAAGGTAGACAGTGTAATTCATCACATAACAACCTTGGATAATCTGTATGAAGTGATGTTTCTGTTTTAATTTAATAGACCAAGGACCAAAAAATATTTAAAAACAATGTTCTTAGCCTTCTTGGGAATCATTGTAAATGCTTACCGTTTTCGTCTCTTGTCATAATAATGCCAGAAGACTGTGAGGGAGGGCTTATAGTTCCAACGGCATTTCTCGCGATTATTCTGAACTCATACCGATCCCCGGGACTAAGTCCTGTGACTGTGTACTGACATTCGCAGACGTCGGTGAAGTTGCATCTAACCCAACGCTCACTCCCTTGGCGCCTCTCAATGCTGTAGGCCACAATCTTGCTGCCTCCGTCACGCACTGGTGGGTTCCATTGCAGTGTGATGGTTTCTCGGGTGACATCAATGTAGTCAGGAGTGCCAGGTGGGTCTAAACATTACATGGAAGTTAAAGGCATCATTATTTCTCTAATCAACCCTTAATCATCAACCGAAGAGAAATAAAATGGATAAATCCCACAAGCTCATTTTAATCATTGATTTCATTTTTTTTTTTGTATCGTAGTCTTTAAAAAGAACTTCAAATTGCTCTATCAGACTAATTTAAAATTACCCCCCTTGCTTTACTTGACCAGTTCTCTAGTCAAGTAAGATATACGTGTGAGAAGGTGATATGTGGGAGAAAGGCAGTGTTTGATTTGTTACCAGCGTATTTAGGTGCTGAATTAAATATTTGAATAATGGTCAGTCACTTACCTACTGGGGAAACAGCTAAGGTAAATTTGCTCGGGTCACTAGGTGAGCTTAGGCCGGCAGAGTTTTCAGCGTATACACGGAACTGGTAGTCCAGGCCTTCTATTAGTCCGGTAGCTCTATATTCTCTTCCAGATATTGGTGTTGTGTTCACTCTTTGCCAGAGGATGCTATTTCTTTCTTTCTTTTCAACATGGAATCCAGTGACTTCTGCACCACCATTATAAACTGGAGCATCCCAAGTTAGTGACATTCCATCGGAAGTCACATTATATATAACTGGCTTTCCTGGGGGGCCAGGAATCCTGAACTGGTGTTTGGCCACAATATTGGTTGAGACAAGTGGCTGGCTGACTCCGTATCTGTTTTCTGCCCTCACTCTAAATTGGTATTCCACATCTTTGACTAAATTAGGAACTTTGAAGGTTGTCCTGGCAACACTTGAGCACACCATCTTCCAGTTAGTTTGTGAAGCTTCCCGCTTCTCAATGCTATAACAAGTAATTTCCCCTCCTCCGTCGTCTTCAGGCTCATCCCATGACATGATGACGCTGTCAGCTTTGATTTCATCAAATCGAATGGGCCCTTTGGGCTTTGATGGCGGACCAAGTGTGACGACTGTGATGAGAGATGAGTTTCTACAAATTGCATTATCAAGAATAACGTTGTATTTCCCTCCATTCTCCTTCTTGGCATTCTTAATACTCAAAGTAATTTTGTTTTCAGTTTTACCGAGACGAACATTTTCACTTTCTTTCAATGGCAAACCATCTTTCATCCAACTGATAGAAGGCTTGGGTTTCCCTTTATAAGGTAATTCAAGGTGCACGTTATGCCCAATTCTCACGTAGACTTGTGCCCCAGGGATCTCTGACAGGTCAACTTCAGGAGCAATTACAAGTTGTTTCACTGTAACTGGCCCAACAGTGACAGGGTCACTCAGTCCTTTCTCATTTTTGGCAGACACTCTGAACTCTAGTTCTGACAGTTCCTTAAGTTGGCCCACCTCGATTTCACATGCCTTACTTACGCCGGCGTGTGACCACGTTTGTTCTGCTTTGCCTTTTCTTTCCACGACATATTCTGTGATGACACTACCACCGTCAAAGTCGGGCTTGGTCCAGCTCAGGGTAATGGATGTCTTTGTGGAATCTTTCACCGAAAGGTCGCGTATAGGAGCTGGCACTTCGGCAGCCTTCACGGGCTCCGTGGTTTCACAGGGTTCCCCGATTCCAATTTCATTTTCTGCAAGAACTCTGAAGAAGAATGGAGTTTTCTCTGACAAGTCTGTTACCTTAAAGGATGTGCTAGAACATTTGTTTGCCACTGCAGACCATGTTCTCTTGGTGGCATCTCTCTTTTGAACGATGTAATTAGTTACGGGAGACCCCCCGTCGATGAGAGGAGGATCCCAGAACAAGGTGACTGTGCCTTGAGAAACGTGTTTAATCTGTAGTTTCTGGCAGGCGGCTGGCGTATCGAGCACTTTAACACTCACAGTTGAAGACTTTGGTTCACCAACTCCATTTTCTATGGTGAGAACGTACTTTCCTGTGTCATTGCGAGTCACTTGAGGAACAGTGAGTAATGAGGATGATTCGGTGTTTTCGATGCTGTATCTGGCATCACTGCCAAGATTCTTCTCATCTTTTCTCCACGTGACAGTAGGTGGAGGTCTGCCTTTAAAGGGCAAAAATATTTGGACATCTTCACCAGCTTTAGCTATAATAGAGGTTCTGAAAGCCACATCTAGGTCGATCTCTGGTTCCTCTGTAGACATAAAATACACATATACAGTGAATTTCAAAGCAGGAAAATGCGTGATTTACTGGAGGTGACCTAATGAAACAATAAAATGCAGTCACACCAGTAGGTACATACCAAGTATATCTTTAGCTTGTGCAGGTTCGGTCATTGCTATAGGTTCTCCTTGCCCAGCACAGTTGACAGCAGACACCTGGAAGTAGTAGTTGACTCCTGGTTTCAGGTTAGATACCACATACTCTGTTGTTCTGACTTCTTCTTTGGTGGAGACAACCGTCCATTCCTCTTCCTCTCCTTGTCTCATCTCGACAACATACCCAGTCACAGCACTGCCCCCATCGTAGACAGGCTTGCTCCAGCCCAGAGTGATGGATGATTTAGTTGTATCTGAAATTCTTATCTTGGCTGGCGGGCCTGGAGGATCTGGAACGGCCATTCACAATATAGCAATTACGTAATCACGTACAATTTAGCGACGAGAAAACAGACATGGGGGGAAATGCTGCATTTAAGAGCACTTACCAATGGGGTCAGCAGCTTTGTAGAAGTCAGATGGCTCAGAAAATGGACCCTGTCCAGCAGCATTTACAGCACAAACTCGGTACTGATAGTCGCTGTTTTCTGTGAGTCCTGTCACTTTCTGTCTGGTGTCACGGATGGTCTCCTTTAGGACTTTAAACCATCCTAGACTCTTCTTGTCTCGTTTCTCAAGGAAATAGCCCCTTATTTCATTGCCACCATCTGTAACTGGTCTATTCCAGACAACAGTCATTGAATTCTTGGTAATCTTTGTCACCTCTGGTATGCTTGGAGGCCCTGGTGTAACTATTTAGAAAAGAAAAGGAAAAGGAATTCAAGGGATCCACATTACTGATAAATTCTACCTTTCAATATTCAAATCTTATCCAAGAATATTAGCTTCATTTATTATGCTTTCTACCTTGTGAAAAGGATGATAACGAGATGTAAAACAAAAGAAAATCGGTCATTCTAAGAAAACATTTACAGGCTAGCATATTAACTTATATTTAGTTTTAAAATATCTAAGTGTTGGATTTTGGTTTTCTAATGAAATCACGTCTCACCAAATGCATTCTTTGCTACCACTGGATCAGATTCCAGTGGATCACCAATTCCGTATTTGTTCACGGCACGGACCCGGAAGATGTATTCATTTCCTTTGATAATTTTGGTGGTTGTAATGATGCACTCTTCCAAGTTTTCAGACACCATAGACCACACAACACGGCTTGTCTCACGCTTTTCCACAATGTAGTGGGTGATTTTGGCACCGCCATCATCGGCAGGAGGCTGCCACAGGAGAGTTATCTTTTCAGCAGTGACAGTCTTAAATTCGATTGGTCCTCCTGGGGGTCCCGGTTTGTCTGTCAATGAAAGAACGAAACAATATGTTAGTGATTTGTAAGAGGCTGTTATTTAAAATTACTAAGTTTTAGGCCAACAAAATATAATGTTGACCTTTATTGGGCACTTACCAAGGATCTGCACTCTGATGGTGGCTGAGGCTGAGCCCATGGCGTTCCTTAGTTTCAACTCATAGCTTCCACTGTTAAGGCGACTTGCATCTTTGATGAGTATAGATGCAAGGTCAGTGGTATTTTCGACTGACAACAGTGCATTGGTTTGTAATTCCTTATCGTCTTTATACCACTCAATGGTAGGCTCAGGTTTGCCAGAAATGCCAGCTCTGAGCTTCACAGATGTACCTGCTTTGTATTTGACAACTTCTGTGTATTCTAGAGGCAAATCGATTACAGGTCCACCTGCAGGAAAAGCAGATGATAAGTATTTAAAAGATCAAGAGGATGAAAAAAATAACTGTGGTAACTTCAAATGTAGTAACTTGTGGTCAGGTCATTGGCTTTTATTTTAAAATATATACACACATACATACACACACATGGTAGTTCTAATCCTATTTACCCATAATTTTAAGCATTTAAATTTGACAAGCCACTCTTGTATCCCAAATGGGTGAGAAAGATTGTGAGCAAGCTCTGTACCCAAATGACACTGTGCTAATTGCACAGGGGCTAAAATACCTTTGAAATGTATTTTAAAGTCTATGAGGTGTTTGATTCCAGGGATGGAATGAGATATGCTAGTGAGAACATCATTGGAGAATCAGAATTACACATTTTCTTTCAGGCTAGGTTCTTCCTCCTCCTCAAACCACCTCCTGTTCCTTGTATTTTCCCTTCCCAGTTATTGGTTATTGATTTTCAGGTGCGCTGGTTTATGTCAGGCCCTTGAAGTCTGAATTCCCTACTCGAAGAGCTACATACTTCTCTGGATCGATTTTCTGCCGTGCTGCTTAGCAATTTTGAGAAATAGAACTAAATCTGACTTGCTTCACAGTCTCAAAAATACTGATCCAGGGTCCACAAACCCTGATTCATAAAGAGCAGCCCTGGGATTCCAAAGCATGGACATGGGAGGAGATAAAATGGGAAACTTAAAAAAAAAAAAATGTCCCAGGGTACCTAACTCTGATGAAATTTTCATTTTTAAACCACTGTTGAATTGAATATGCTACTTATTTTCCAGAATAGTCAAGTATGTATATTTTGGACTATCAGCAGGGCACAGAGAGTTCTGGAGTCTGCCGGCTTGGATTCCCACTTCACCACTAACGCGCTGTTTGGTGTTGGGGAAGTTACGTAAGCCCTGCAAACCCGCGTTTGTTTCTGTGAAATGGGCCCGTCTTGGGGCTGTTGGAACTACAGGAGAGAACCCAGTAAACGTTAGCTGCTGCCAGGACTATCATTAACATCTCAGTTTCATCTTTTACTTATTTAAGAGGAATGTTCTCTGGGCACTCAAGCACGGTCGTAATTATTGACACTGGTAATTTAGAAAAGAAGAGTGAAAGCACTAAGTCATACAATCCAAGAATCATGAAAGGTTGAAGTTGGGAAGGCCTCTATGTACTCCACAGTCCAAATCTCAGTTTTACAGTTAAGTCGAGGCCTGGGGAGGTGAAGAAATTTCCCTTAGACTCCCAGCTCGTTCTTCCTAAGCCTCCTGGCTAATTTCTTCTAGAAATCTAAGTAGGGTGTATTCTAAAAGTTATTCTATCCAATAGGACCAAGAAGATTAAGAAAAACTATTGAGTTAACTATTGTTGGGTTTCAAAGTGCTGTAAACGCTTACCGTAAGAATCGATGCATGTAATGGGGCCTACGACCTCGGATGGATTGCTGATGGACCCGACAGCATTTCTAGCAAAGACACGGAATTCATACTGTGAATTCTGAGTCAAGCCAGAGACAGTGAATTGTGTCTCGATGACATTGGTGAAGCTGGCCTTGGTCCATCTGCCATCTGGAAGGTCTCGTCTCTCAACGATGTAGCCTGTAATCTTGCTTCCTCCATCAAAAGCTGGTGGTTTCCATGCAAGGTTGACAGAATTCTTTGAAATATCAGTGATACGGACATTTCTTGGTGGTTCTGTGGTAATAAGAGAAAGCAGATTAGTAGCCAGCACTACGTCTACATTATTTTGCCTTGGAGAAACAAGATTTGCATTTTTAAGTATCAGAAGCATCTTTCCCAGGACAGATACATACCACAGGCATCTATGGCTAAGACTGGCTCAGAAGGATGGCTAGGTTTTCCAACACCAGCAGCGTTTTCTGCATATACCCTGAATTCATAAATAAGTCCAGCACTGATTGTTGTGACTTTGAAGTGAGTTGTGCGGATGACCATTTTGTTGACTTTTTGCCATAAAATACTGTTTCTGTCTTTCATTTCCAGGTGATAGCCTATAACTGCATTGCCTCCATTGGACACCGGTTCATGCCAGGCCACGGTGATGCTTTCTCGAGTAACATGAGTGACCCATGGTGTAGATGGTGGTCCAGGTTTTGCTACAAGAGAGAGAAATGCCGTAAGTCAATACAGACATTTCAAACATTTATGTAAACCAGAAGCTGGAATCTCTGACAGTGTTGACAACTTACTGTACGGTAGTGTGACAGTCATACATGCCGAATCTATGTGGTCACTGATGCCAAAGCGGTTTTCTGCCTTGATGCGGAATTGGTATTCTTCTCCTGTGGTCAGTTTCATGACTTTGATCATGGTTCTGGCAACCGTCGCAGACACTTCGGCCCATACTGCCGTGCTGGTCTCTCTCTTGAGTACAATGTAGTTGGTGATGTGACTTCCACCCTCGTACTTAGGTGGCTCCCATTTGAGAGTCACGCTTTCTTCGGTTATATCACTAATGACAACAGGGCCAGTGGGGGGACCGGGCCTGTCCAGTACGACGATGTTAATAGAAGCTTTGGTGGTTCCACTGGAGTTGGCAGCTGTGATCTCATATCTTCCAGCATCGGCAGCAACACTTTCTTTGAGATTGATGGTCAGGTTCTCAGCAGTAACTTCAGTATTAAACCTCATGGTTGCTTTCAGGGGGACACCGTCTCTTGATAAGGTCACTTTGGGCAGTGGTTTTCCAGAAATCGGAATGTCAACTTTAAGGTTTGAACCAGCTCTAACATATACGGTATGACTTGGGAAATTCTTCATATCAATTTCAGGTGGTTCTGAAAGAGGAGGGTATGGCAGATGAAGGCAAAAAGAATTTTTAGAAATCAAAGCAAAGCAAGGAATTTCACATTTTGCTTCTACATAAAATTAGACATACCTAGTTGCTCCTTAATGAGAACAGGAAGAAGCAGCTCCCTTGGGTCACTTAAGCCAGCTTGGTTTTCCGCAAATACCCGGAAGAAGTATTCAGAATTCTCCCTCAGGCCAGAAACAGTGTGATGGGTTGACTTTACCATGGCACATTTAACCCAATTTTTCTGTCCTTTTTCTAGTGCTTCAATGATATAGTGCACAATTCTGCTTCCACCATCGTGTTCTGGCTTCAACCAGGCCAGGGAAACGCTGTCTTTGGATACATTTGTTACTCCAAGTTTTTCAGGTGGGCTTGGTTTTTCTAAGAAGTAAAACATCGAAAGAAAGGAAAGATTATTACAACATTTTTATTCATGTATGTTCTTCCTGCATTGTCAAAAGAAAAAATTTAAATGAAGGCCATATATTTATGCTGATTTGAGTCTTTCTTACTTTTTGTGGGAAGATGCCCAGCCAACTGAGCCACACCGGTCAGAGCTACCATGGCTTTTTTTGAGTCTTTCTTACTTTTTATATGACCAGTTTGGCTTCTGAGCTTTTGCCACTCATTACATGTCATAGCATATTGTAGCACTCAAATTCAAATTAAGTGTCAAATGACCAGACTAAATGATAAAATTCATCCCAAGTTTATCATGGGTATGAAATTGAAAAATTAGATGAACAGTCATGTAAGAAATCTCACCCATCAATTTCTGCATGTACATGCCACATACATAGTCAAATTCAGTTATACTTAAATTCAGCCTATATTATCCAATTCCAGCTATGTAAATTTCTACTTATGTTTTTATCAACAACAATGTTCTCTATTAGAGATTTCATTTTGTGCTATAGAATAAATAGTTTGAGGTGTGAACCAAAAGTATGTAAGATTAAACAGTAACTAGAATGATTCACAGTATTCTAGGAAAATTAACATGGATCTGTAGATTTTCTTTGTTCTTAAGTCATACCTGTTATTTTTACTCCTTCCTGTGTTTCAGCCGGTGCACCAACACCAAACTCATTTTCTCCAAAGACTCTGAAGTAGTAAATCGCCCCTTCTTGCAAGTTGTTAATTTTGTAGGAGAGGCGGTTACAGTTGTTGGTTACTGAGACCCAAGCTTTCTTACTGGCCTCGCGTTTTTCTATGTGGTAATTCCTCACTGGTGCTCCACCATCGTTTTCAGGAACATCCCAGGATAACACAGCAGACTCTTTGGTGACATCACGCACAGAAATGTTGGCTGGAGGACCAGGAGAATCTAAAACTTTGACAACTAAGGTCAGTGAAGCAGCATTCAAATTATTCTGAATTGTTAATGTATATTTTCCAGAATCATTTCTGTTGGCATTTTCAATAGTCAGTGACGTACGAGAGTCTGTGGAATCAATATAAGCTCGAGAGCGGAGGTCGGTGTCTGCCTTACTCCACGTGACACTGGGCACTGGTCTCCCTCGGAAAGGCACAGTCATGGTGAATGAGGCACCAGCCTTGACAACCAAGGTCTTCTTCATTTCACTGTCAATGTCAAATACAGGCTCTTCTTCTCTTTCCTTTGCTATCTGGGGATCAGAACTTTCACTGGGATCACTAGCGCCCACCTTATTGACAGATCTTACCCTGAAAACATATTCGGCTCCTGTTGTTAGTCCACTTACTGTATATTCTGTGCCTCTTAGGCTCTGAATGGCCGTTTTCCAGTCAGTTTCATCAGATGTTTTGTATTCTACAGTGTATCCAGTTATGGGGGCCCCGCCATCAAATAAAGGCTTAACCCAGCTAATAGTTACATTGGTCTTGCCTGAGTCTACAATTTTAGGTTTGGATGGAGGAGATGGTAAGAACACTGGATCTTCTGCCCGAATTAGGGGAGAGGTTTCACTTGGAAGGCTTAGGCCAGCAGCATTTTCTGCAAAAACCCGATACTCATATTCACATCCTTCCCGAAGTCCTGTGGATTTCACTCTCAGATCATAAACTGGTTTTTTGTTTACACGCACCCATCGTAGGCCGTTTTTCTCACGCCTTTCAATTATATATCCAGAGATCTCACTGCCTCCGTCACTCTCAGGTCTCGCCCAGCAAAGTGTCATGAACTCTTTGGTCACAGATGTAATTTCCAAAGATGTGGGTGGACTTGGAACTGTAAATGGATCTAGTGCCTTGACAGCCACACTCTCTAGGGGCTCACCAACACCATATTTATTAACACCGGTTACTCTAAAGATGTATTCATTGCCTTTGAGTAACTTGGTTACTTTACAGGATGTTGTCCTTAACTCTCCTTCACATATTGTCCATGCAAGGCGGCTCGTTTCACGTTTTTCCACAATGTAATAGTCAATACTGGCACCTCCATCTTCTTGGGGAGGTCCCCAGGAAAGAGAGCATTTCTCAGAGGTGAGGCCATTTATATCCAGTGGTCCTGCTGGTGGGCCGGGCTTATCGAGTACCTTGCAATTAACTGCCATAGACCGAGTTCCTGCAACATTCCTGGCTGTCAGTACGTACTGCCCACTGTCTCGTCTGACACAGTCTTTCACTGTTAACAAAGTGCTGTAGTCTGTTGAGACAATTTCTATTCGTGCCCTTTCTTCAATCTCTACACCATCCTTGGCCCAGGAAACTACTGGCAGAGGTCGCCCTGCAATGTCTGCATTGATCTTAAGGACTTCTCCAGCTTTGATAACAATAACATCTCGGAACTTGACATCCATCATAATTCTTGGAGCCTCAACATCGTCTTTCACTGTAATAGGTCCAGTGGATTCAGACGGTTCGCTAACTGAGTCAGCAGCATTCCTGGCAAAAACCCGGAATTCATAACGCTGATCTTCAGTAAGCTCAGTTACTTCAAAGTATGTTTCTTGTACGTTAGTAAAATTGCACTTCAGCCACCGGCCATCTGGTAGTTCTCTGCGTTCAATAATATATCCCGTGATCTTAGCTCCACCATCATAATGTGGTTTAGACCACTTGAGTGACACTGATTTTCTTGTGATATTTATGACTTCAGGTTGTCCAGGAGGGTCACAGGGATCTCGTGCAGGGACTGGTTCACAAGCCTTACTGCATTTACCGATTCCAGCAATATTCTGAGCATAGACACGATACTCATACATCAGTCCTTCATCAAGGCCGGAGACTTTCATCTGAGTATTGGGGATGAGAATTTTATTTGCTTTTGACCAAAGAATGCTGCTTCTTTCTTTATACTCAAGGTGATAGCCAATTACTTGACTTCCTCCATCATTTACTGGTACTTGCCAGCTGACAAGCATGGTCGATTTTGTGGCATGCACAACTTGAGGAGTACCAGGAGGCCCTGGGGGGCTGAATGGATACTCTGCAACAACAGCTGAAGACTCACTGTAGGAGCTCTTTCCATAGCGGTTTTCTGCACAAACACGGAACTGATACTCACTTCCTGTTGTCAGACGTACTATTTTAATGGATGTTCTCGCAACTGCTTGTGAAACTATGTGCCATGCTGTAGATGTGGTTTCTCTCTTTTCGACGATGTAATTGCTCACTTGGCAGCCACCATCATATTCTGGAGCGTTCCAAGAAATGGTTATATTGTCACAACTAACCTCATCAATACGTATAGGTCCTGGAGGCCCTGGTTTGTCAAGGACAATCACTGTAATAGGAACTGTTATGGATCCAGCACTGTTTGAAACACATAATTCATAAGTTCCAACATCTTCCCTTGAAGCTTCCTTGATAGACAGTGATGTCACCGTCTTTGAAGAAGAAACATTGACTCTAGTTGTCTCCTTAAGAGTCTGACCATCTTTCTTCCAGCTTATAGTAGCTTGAGGTCGTCCTCTGAAGGGAACATCGATCTTAAGTTGGTCTTTAGCCTTTACGTTGAAAGTGTTGAAAGGAAGCTCAACTGAGGGCTTTATCTCAATGTCCCTTGCAATCACGGGCACTCCAAGTTGTCTTGGATCACTTCTTCCTTTTTCATTAACTGCAGCTACCCGGAAGACATACTCTTCCCCTGCAGTCAGGCCAGATATAGTTGCTTCTAGAGTCTTAACTTGTATGCAGGTGCTCCATTTTTCACTCCCTTTAGTCTGCATTTCGACTACATAACCAGTAATTTTGCTGCCACCGTCACTTTCTGGTTTTTCCCACTTAATTGTAGCCGTGTTACGGGTCACGTCAACCAGAGTTACTCTTCCAGGTGGGAGGGGTGGTTCAGACACCTTAATGGGTTCAGTTGTTTCCGCTGGTAAGCCAATCCCATACTCATTGGAAGCCAAGACCCGGAAGTAGTAAGAACATCCCTCTTGTAGATTTTCGATCTTGAAAGTGTTCTTAGTGCAATTGTTTGTCACAGTAGCATATGCTTTTCTTGTAGCTTCTCGCTTTTCGACAATGTAGTTGGTAATCTTTGCTCCTCCATCAATAAGAGGAGGTTCCCAAGACAGTGTCACCGAGTCTTTCTTCACTTCTCTTACAGTCAAATTCACGGGGGCACTTGGTGAGTCAAGAACTCTGACATTAACAAAAGCTGTTTTGGACCCACTGTTATTTTCTAGTGTCAGATTGTACCGACCACTGTCAAATCTGGTCACATTATCAATGACCAACATTGTGTATGAACTGGTCACCTCAATCTGGGCCCTCTCGGTGAGAATGGCGTCAGCCTTTTCCCATTTAACTTCAGGTTCTGGGCGACCTTTGATAGTGACAAATAAGCGTAAAGTGGTGCTTGCACGCAGAATGACCACCTTCCTGAGATCGGCATCGAGTTCTATTTCTGGAGGCTCAATCCGATCTTGAGCAACAACTGAGCCAGGTATAGTTGCAGGTTCACCTACACCTTCGGAATTGATGGCACAAATACGGAAATTATATTCAGTATTTTCTTTAAGCTCAGTCACTGTGAACTGCCTTCCTTGTAATCCTGTTGGTGGGGTACAAGTTGTCCATTCATCAGCGCTGGCTTCTTTGAATTCAATGGCATAACCCTTAACAGGTGCACCACCATCATAAATTGGCTTATTCCATGCCAGGGAGACAGAAGATCTGGAAGTGTCAGTCACTTTTGGGTTACTTGGTGGACCTGGTGGATACAAAGCATCACACGCACGATAGAAAACAGATGGCTCACTAGGTTCGCCCACACCAGCTGCATTTTCGGCAGCAACTCTGAATTCATAGGAATGACCTTCGGTAAGACCGGTTACCCTCAATCGGAGGTCTGTTAGTGTTTTCTTGTTGCACTTGATCCATCTAATGCCTTCCTTATCTCGTTTTTCAAGAATGTAACCCTCAATTTCAGCACCTCCATCATCCACTGGGCGTGCCCATGTCACTACCATAGAATCCTTGGTGATTGCGGAGGCTTCAGGTGGTGAGGGAGGACCTGGTGGCTTGTAAGGGTTACAGGCCACAACAGGCTCAGACTCCAAAGGCTCTCCAACACCGTATTTATTCACAGCCATGACACGGAAAATGTACTCATTTCCGGGAAGAAGTTTAGTGACTTTGTAGTTAAGGGCCTGTACCTCAGTTGAAACCTGGGTCCAGGAGAGTCTGCTTGTCTCTCTCTTTTCAATGATGTAATGTGAGATATTAGCACCACCATCTTGTAAAGGTGGGTTCCACGCCAGGTAGCACTTTTCTGCAGTAACCCCAGAAACTTTGAGAGGCCCTTCAGGAGGCCCTGGCCTGTCCAGTACCTTCACAGTGATCGGTATGGACTTTGTGCCACCCACATTGCTTAGTTTCAGAACGTACTGTCCTCCATCCGTCCGCACACAGTCTTTGACAACGAGAGTTGTTTTCTGAAGAGTGGACTTGATTTCCACCCTAGCAGCTGTCTCTTCAAGCTCTTTTCCATCTTTTGACCAAGCAACATCAGGTATAGGTTTGCCGCGGATATCAGCTTCCAGGACAAAAGTCTCTCCTGCGTGAACAATGATGACGTCTTTGTATTTTGGGTCCAGTGAGGCGTTGGGCGCATCAATCTCATCTCTGGCAGTGATGGCGCCCGTGCTCTCAGACGGCTCACTAAAGTTGCCAGCTGCATTTCTTGCAATTACTCTGAACTCGTACCTTTGATCCTCTACAAGTCCACTGACTGTGAATTCAGTCTCTAATACGTTGGTAAAGCTGGCTTTCATCCAACGGCCATCGGGGAGATCTTTCTTTTCTACGATGTAGCCTGTTATTTTGCTGCCACCATCATAGGCGGGTTTCTTCCACTGCAGTGTGACACTGTTTCTTGTAATCACAATGGCTTCAGGGCGACCAGGTGGGTCACATGGGTCACGAGCAACAAAGCATTCTGACACTTTGCTGGGCTTGCCGATGCCAACGATATTTTCAGCAGAAACTTTGAACTCATACTCAAGGCCTTCATCGAGTCCGGTTGTTTTGAATTTGGTATCTTGAATGGGAGTCTTATTTAATTTGATCCATAAGATGCTGTTCTTTTCTTTCTGTTCGAGATGGTAGCCAATAACTTTGCTGCCTCCATCATTAACTGGCTCATGCCATTGCACAAGCATTTGGTCTTTGGAGATTGATGTCACGAAAGGAGTTCCGGGTGGTCCAGGTACTTTAAATGGATATTGTACAATAACTGGTTTAGAGTCCAGAGGGGTACTTTTACCATACCTGTTTTCTGCAAAAATTCTAAATTGGTACTCTGTGCCTGTTTTCAGTTTGGTTATTTTAATTGTTGTTCTTGCAACTGTTGCTGATACCATCTGCCAAGTGGTGGTGGTTGTATCTCGCTTCTCTACAATGTAGTTGCTTATCTGGCAGCCACCAGTGTAAGCTGGAGGCTCCCAAGAGATGACCACAAAGTCTGCACTAACTTCATCAAACCGGACTGGTCCAACCGGAGGTCCAGGCTTTTCCAAAACAATAATGCTGAGGTTTTCTGTTGCCACACCTGCACTATTTGTTGCTGTTACAGTGTATTTTCCAAAGTCATCTTTGCTACTCTCTTTAATGTGCAAAATAGTTGAAGTAGCTGTTTCCTCAATATTTACTCGTGTTGTCTGTTTAAGAGGCTCACCATCCTTGACCCATGAAATTGTAGGTCTTGGTCGGCCAATAACTGGAATTTCTATTTTAAGATCTTCTCCAGCTTGGACACTATAGGTGTTAAATGGCAACTTCAGACTAGGCTGTATAGTCAAGTCTTTGGCTATGACAGGAACACCAAGCACTCTGGGATCACTCTTTCCTTTCTCGTTGTAGGCCTTGACACGGAACTGATACTCTTGTCCAGAGCTCAAACCCGTAACAACTGCATTGCACACTTTGGATTCAGCCACAATGCTCCATTTTTCAGTTCCCTTTGACTGCATTTCAACAACATACCCCAGGATTCTGCTGCCGCCATCATATTCGGGTTTCTCCCACATGAGCGATGCACTGGTCTGGGACACATCAGTGAGCGTGACCTTTCCTGGTGGGGAAGGAGGTTCAGCAGCTTTCACAGCGTCAACAGTTTCCACTGGCACACCAACACCAAATTCGTTTTCAGCCATCACTCGGAAGTAATAAATGGCTCCTTCTGTCAGATTCTCAACTTTAAAGCTTGTTTTGTTGCATTTACTGCTCACGTTAGCGTACGCTTTTCTGGTTGACTCACGTTTGTCAATAACATAGTTCTTGACCTTTGCACCTCCATCAATGATGGGTGGTTCCCACACCAGGATGACAGAATCTTTTTTCACTTCTTTGACTGCCAGATTCTGTGGTGGTCCTGGGGTATCAAGAACTTTCACAGTTACAAAAGCAGATTTAGATCCACTGCTGTTTTCCAGCTTGAGAATATACTTCCCAGCATCATTTCTATCACAGTTATCTATTGATAGTTGGGTATAATTTACGCCCTTTTCAATTTGAACCTTATCTGCTAATTCACCTTCCTCTCGAGACCAGGTGATCTCAGGTGTTGGACGACCTTTGAATGGAATGTGAATTCTGGCAGATCCACCAGCTCTTACAACTATCCCTTTCCTTAATTCAGAATCAAGGTCAAGTTCAGGTGCTTCAAGTTTATCTTCTGGTTTCACAGTACCGGGAACGGGTGTAGCCTCACCTAAACCGACTTTATTGAGGGCACAGACTCGTATTTTATATTCCTGGTGTTCAGTGAGCTTTGCAATTTCAAATCGGGTGGCTTTCAGACCAGTTGGTGGAGTAACTATTTGCCATTCTTCTTCATCTGCTTTACAAAGTTCTACAACGTATCCCAGGATCTCACTGCCACCATCATAGATGGGTTTACCCCAGGCAACTGTAATTGAGTTTCTAGTGGTGTCTACAGCGTGTGCATTGGTGGGTGGGCCAGGCTTAAACACAGGGTCACAGGCCTTATAATAAACTGTCGCTGGACTTGGTTCTCCAACTCCAGCAGCATTTTCTGCAGAGACCCGGAATTCGTACTCGTGATCTTCTGTTAACCCTGTTACTCTTAGACGCAAATCTGTAATGCGGCGTTTATTACATTTTATCCACCTAATGCCGCTTCTGTCTCTCTTCTCTACAATGTAGCCGATAATCTCACTTCCACCATCACTATCGGGACGGTTCCAACAGACAGTCATGGAGTCCTTGGCAATGTTGGTGACTTCCAAGCTTTTTGGTGGTCCAGGAAGCACGAATGGATTTTTCATTAGTACTGGTGCAGATTCCAATGGCTCTCCCACACCATATTTGTTGACAGCCATGATCCGGAAAATATATTCGTTTCCTTCTAAGAGTTTGGTTACTTTCAGAGAATTGGTCACAACTTCGGGAGCAACAACAGTCCAGGCAAGTCGACTCGTTTCTCTCCGTTCAACGACATAGTGGGAGATGTCGCTGCCACCGTCTTGCAGCGGTGGGGACCATGCTAACGTGCACTTTTCAGCGGTGACTCCGGTGACCTGGACTGGCCCTTCTGGAGGTCCTGGTCTATCTAATACTTTCACATTTACGGGGAATGACTTAGAACCTGCCACATTGGAAGCTCTTAAAATATACTGTCCACCATCAATTCTAATGGCATCTT
This sequence comes from Macrotus californicus, assembly GCA_007922815.1. Taxonomy (NCBI): domain Eukaryota; kingdom Metazoa; phylum Chordata; class Mammalia; order Chiroptera; family Phyllostomidae; genus Macrotus; species Macrotus californicus. The sequence goes on from VMDR010002520.1 coordinate 54,169, forward strand.
TTACAACAAGTAAAGCCTTGAAATCTGTGTTTTTAATTTCACATCTAGCAGATTCTTCAATTTCTTTATCTCCTCTTAACCACTCAATGGTTGGCAGGGGCTTTCCGTGGACATCAGCCTCAAGCCTGAATGTTTCTCCAGCATTTACCACAATTGTGTCTCTGAATTTTGGATCCATCGAAATTCTTGGGAGTTCAACCTCATCCTTGGCTGTTATTGGCCCAGTACTGTCAGAGGGTTTACTTATTGTACCGGCTGCATTCTTTGCAATGACTCTGAATTCGTATCTTTGATCTTCAGTAAGACCTGACACAGTAAATTGAGTTTCAATGACATTTGTGAAACTGGCTTTCATCCAACGACCGTCAGGCAAATCACGTTTCTCTACGATATAACCCGTAATCATACTTCCACCATCATACACAGGTTTGGTCCATTGTAAAGTGATCTCATTTCTTTTAACAATTATTGCTTCTGGGGTTCCTGGTGGGTCGCAGGGATCTCTGGCTACATAGCATTCAGAATTCTTGCTTGCTTTGCCTACACCGACAATATTTTCAGCATAAACTCTGAATTCATATTCAATGCCTTCCTCAAGATTGACTACTTTAAACTGGGTGTCATGAATAATAGTTTTGTTGACTTTTGTCCACAAAATACTATTTCTTTCCTTCCTTTCAAGGTGGTAACCTATGACTGGGCTTCCACCGTTATTGACTGGCTCGTGCCACTGGACGACCATGGAGTCTTTGGAAATGGCTGTGACAAATGGTGTGCCTGGGGGGCCCGGTTCTTTGTAGGGATACTGAGCTACAATTGCGTCAGACTCCAAGGCGAAGCTTTGCCCATATCTGTTTTCAGCAAATATTCTGAATTGATATTCTGTACCAGTTTTCAGTTTGGTCACTTTGAGGGTAGTTCTGGCAACAGTAGCAGAAACAGTATCCCATACGGTGGTGGTTGTGTCTCTTTTCTGAACAATGTAGTTGGTGATCTGGCAACCCCCAGTATATAATGGAGGGTTCCAAGATAACGTAATACTTTCCGCACTGACGTCATCAAATTTAACAGGTCCTTTTGGAGGATCAGGTTTATCTAGAGTTATAATTTCAATGGATGCTGTTTTCTGGCCAACGACATTGGCAACTGTGATTCCATAGTGCCCACCATCGTCCTTATGAGTTTCCTTAATGCTGAGTACTGTGAGGTCGGGTGAATCGGTCACATTGATTCTTGTAGTCTGCTTCAGTGAAACACCATCTTTAGTCCATGTAATGCTTGGCTTAGGACGACCCGAAATCGGCACTTCTACTTTCAGATCTTGTCCAACCTGCACACTGTAACTGTTGAATGCAGGTCTTACGTCAGGCTCAATGACCAGGTCTTTGGCAACTATTGGAACTGCAAGAGACCTAGGGTCACTTCTTCCCTTTTCATTGACAGCGACGACTCTAAAAAGATATTCCTCCCCCTGAGTTAGGTTGGTAATCACTGCCTCAAGGGACTTGACGCGAACACACTCTGACCATTTCTCACTCTGTTTGGCTTGCATTTCCACAATATACTGAATGATTTTGCTGCCACCATCATGTTCAGGCTTTGTCCAACTCAAGGAGACACTGTTTCTGGTGACATCATTCACAGTTATTTTTCCTGGAGGTTGTGGGACCTCTGCAACCTTAATTGGATCAGCAGTGCGGGCGGGAAGGCCGATACCATACTCATTCTCCGCTGTGACTCTGAAGTAGTAACTACAACCTTCTTGGAGTTGATCGATTTTCCAAGAATTCTTATGGCAATTTGTTACAACTGCAGCGTATGATTTTCTTGTGGCTTCGCGTTTCTCCACAATGTAATTTTTGATTTTGGATCCGCCGTCCAACAAAGGCGGTTCCCATGTAATCGATACTGAGTCTTTAGTGATTTCTGTAACCTTCAGGTTAACAGGTGGGCTCGGTGTGTCCAGGACTCTCACAGTAACAAAGGCAGACTTTGTTCCACTGCTGTTCTCTAAGGTGAGAGTATATTTCCCACTGTCATATCGGTTGACGTTATCAAGAACAAGAGAGGTGAAACTGCTAGTGATGTCGATTATAGCTGCATCTCGGATCTCACCATCCATCTTACCCCATTTAACTTCTGGTGTAGGGCGACCTCTAATAGGAACAAATAACCTTAAGGAGCCGCCTGCCCTTATGTTTATAATTTTCCTCAGTTCTAGGTCAAGATCAATGTCTGGTGCTTCTAATTTTTCTTCAACTATAACAGGTCCAGGGACATCAGCATGTTCTCCCACTCCAGCTTTATTGATAGCGCAGATGCGGAAGTTGTACTCGTGCTTTTCCAGGAGCTTCTCCACTTCCATGTTTGTTTTATGGATTCCAGTGGGTGGAGTGCACATCGTCCATTCGCCATCACTCACGTCGCACTTTTCAACGATGTATCCTTGGATTTCACAGCCCCCGTCATATATTGGTTTGCTCCAAGAAAGGAAGACAGAAGATCTGGTGATATCTGTGACTTTGGGATTATTTGGAGGTCCTGGTTTATAAATTGGATCACAAGCTTTTTGGTAAGTGGAAGGTGGGCTTGGTTCACTAAGTCCAGCAGCATTCTCGGCTGACACTCTGAATTCATAACTGTGATTTTCTATGAGTCCAGTTACCCTCAAGCGCAGTTCCCCAATCAAACGTTTGTGGCATCTTGTCCATCTGATGCCCTCTTTGTCACGTTTTTCAAGAACATATCCCAGAATTTCACTGCCACCGTCAGAGGCTGGCCTTTCCCACACAACGATCATTGAGTCCTTGGTCACTGCGGTGATTTCTGGAGCCTTTGGCGCATCTGGCACTACAAATGGATTCTTAGCAATTACTGGCTCAGATTCAAGAGGTTCGCCAACGCCATATTTGTTTACAGCCATTATACGAAAAATATATTCGTTGCCTTCAAGAAGCTTAGTAACCTTGCAGCTGAGAGTCTGCACATTGGCATCAACCACAGTCCAAACTAAGCGGCTAGTTTCTCTCCTCTCCACAATATAATTTATGATATCACTCCCACCATCCTGCAGTGGGGGCTTCCAAGCCAGTGAACATTTTTCTGCTGTAACTCCTGTTACAACAACAGGTCCTTCAGGTGGTCCTGGTTTGTCGAGAACTTTGACATTTACAGTAACCGATCTCTCTCCTGCAACATTTCTGGCCTTCAGCACGTAATTTCCACTGTCAACGCGCACTGCGTCCTTTACGCTCAGACTGGTGGCAAAGTCGGTGCTCTTTATTTCCAGTCGAGGTGTACTTGAAAGCTCCTGATCACCTTTTATCCACTGAGTAGTTGGTATTGGTTTGCCGTAAACATCCGCATCGATCTTGAAAAATTCACCAGCGTGAACCACAATTGTTTCTTTGTATTTGGGATCCATACTTATTCGTGGTGGATCTACCTCATCTCTTGCTGTTATTGCTCCCGTGCTTTCTGATGGCTCGCTCAACACTCCTGCGGCATTTCGAGCTATAACCCGGAACTCGTATCTGTGATCTTCAACGAGGCCAGTTACTTCAAATTGAGTGTCAATGACATTTGTAAAACTGGCTTTCATCCAGCGGCCCTCAGGCAGTTCTTTCTTCTCAACAATATAACCAGTGATCTTGCTTCCACCATCATAAGTGGGTTTCTTCCACTGAAGAGTTACAGAATTCCGGGTGACAATGATCGCCTCTGGCCGCCCTGGTGGATCACATGGGTCACGGGCTACGTAGCACTCGGACACTTTACTTGGCTTGCCAATGCCCACGATGTTCTCGGCAGAGACTCTGAATTCATACTCAATGCCTTCCTCGAGGCCAGTTGTTTTAAACTTGGTTTGAGGAATAGGTGTTTTGTTCAACTTCACCCAGAGGATGCTGTTTCTTTCCTTGCGTTCTAGATGATAGCCAATGACTTTGCTACCTCCATCACTGACTGGCTCATTCCAGTGTACTTCCATGCTGTCCTTGGAGGAGAGCGTTACAAATGGTGTGCCAGGAGGACCAGGGACTTTGAATGGATACTGGGCCACAACAGGCTCTGAATTGAGGTAGGTACTCTTTCCATATCTGTTTTCAGCTGCAATCCTAAACTGATATTCACATCCAGTCTTTAATCTGCAAGCTTTTATTGTTGTCCTCGCAACCGTAGCTGACACAATTTGCCAGGTGGTTGTGGAAGTGTCCCGTTTTTCTACAATGTAATTATTGATAGAGCTTCCGCCGTCATACTTAGGTGGGCCCCAGGACAGAGTGATGCTGTCAGCTGTCACTTCATCCATTTTAACTGGTCCAGTTGGAGGCCCTGGTTTGTCAAGAACAATAATGTTAAGAATTTCAGTAGCTTCGCCAGCTGAGCTGGTCAGTTTAACTGTGTAATGTCCCACATCTTCTCGGCAGGCTTCCTTTATTGTCAGTAATGAGTTACTTTCCGTGCTCTCTGCATTTACTCTAGTTGTCTGCTTCAGTGGTACCTCATCCTTATGCCAGGTTACAGTCGGTCTAGGGCGTCCAATGAATGGAACATCCACCTTCAGGTCTTCTCCTGCCAGCACCGTGAAGGTAGTAAACAGGAGTTTGAAGGCTGGCGGAATGACCAGATCTTTGGCAATCACTGGCACACTCAGTTGTCTAGGATCACTGATGCCCTTTTCATTCTGAGCTGAAACACGGAAAGAGTATTCTTCGCCCTGAATTAATCCAGTGATAGTGGCTTCGGTGACTTTGACTGTGGCACATGTGACCCATTTGTCACTGCCTTTGCTCTGCATCTCTACGATGTAGCCTAGGATTCGGCTACCTCCATCGTGCTCTGGTTTCTCCCAAGAAAGTGATACGCTACTTCTTGTGACATCCACCAAGGTTATTTTTCCTGGAGGGAGAGGTCGTTCTGATGCTTTCACAGATTCTGCAGTTTCGGCAGGTAGCCCGATGCCATACTCGTTTTCAGCAAGAACCCTGAAATAGTAACTACAGCCTTCTTGAAGCTGGTCTACCTTCCAGGAAGTCTTGTGGCAATTTGTTGCAACAGTTGAATATGCTTTTCTTGTTGATTCCCGCTTTTCAACAATATAGTTCTTTATTTTTGAACCTCCGTCAAGGAGAGGAGGCTCCCATGTCAATGTGACAGATGTCTTAGTGACCTCCTTAACCTTCAGATCCTGTGGAGGGCCTGGTGTATCTAGTACTCTAACGTTGACAAATGCAGATTTGCTGCCTGAGCTGTTCTCTACAGTTAGTATGTATTTGCCACTGTCAAATCTGTTTACGTTTCCAACAATAAGCAGGGTGTAAGAGCTTGTGGATTCAATGCTAGCTTTATCTAAAGATTCTCCATGTTCTCGGGCCCACTTCACCTCAGGTGCAGGCCTTCCTTTGATGGGAACAAAAAGTCTCAGGGTACAGCAAGCTCTTATAGTAACAACTTTGCGCAGGTCAGCATCCAGTTCAATTTCTGGAGGCAGCAGCCTGTCTTCAGCCTTTGGAGTTCCAGGAACAAGTGCAGGTTCCCCGATACCTTCAGAATTCATGGCATAGATGCGGATTTTATACTCCTGGTTCTCTATGAGGTTGGTGATGGTGTAGGAAGTGGCTTTCAGTCCAGCTGGCGGAGTGACAATCTGCCATTCATCTTCCTCTGGAAGGGCGATCTCGACCATATAGCCAGTGATCTCTGAGCCTCCATCATAGATAGGTTTATTCCACGCAATTGAAATGGATGATCTGCTTGAATCTAGAACACGTGGGTTACCTGGTGGGCCGGGTTTAAACACAGCATCACAAGCCTTATAAAAGGGACTGGCAGGGCTTGGCGCACTAATTCCAGCAGCGTTTTCTGCCATAATCCGGAACTCATATTCATGTCCTTCTGTCAGTCCAGACACTTTGTATCTTAAATCAGTAACGGTCTTTTTGTTGCATTTCACCCAGCGTTGCCCAGCTTTATCGCGCCGTTCCACAATGTAATTGGTGATCTCACTCCCACCGTCGGAGTCGGGGTGTCCCCAGCAGACCACCATGGAGTCTTTAGTGATGGTTGTAACTTCAGGGTTTTTAGGCGGATCAGGAGGTCCGTAAGGATCTACTGCAAGCACGGGCTCTGACTCCAGTGGCTCTCCAACTCCGTATTTATTTACTGCCATGACGCGGAATATGTATTCATTGCCTTTCAAAAGCTTAGTGACCTTTAGTTTTGTTACTTGGAGTTCGGAGGCTACATTTGTCCATGCCAATCTGCTGGTTTCACGTTTCTGGACTACATAATGATCAATTTTGGCACCTCCATCGTCCAGCGGAGGCAACCAGGACAACACGCATTTTTCTGATGTCACTTCAGATACGGCTAAAGGTCCTTCAGGTGGGCCTGGCCTATCAAGAACTTTGACATTGAAAATATGTTTGGCGAAACCCCCAGGATTAGTTGCTGTAAGGGTATAGGCACCACCATCCCTTCTTGATGAGTCCTTGTTTACCAGATTTGTAGAGAAATCCGCAATTTTTATTTCTAATTTTCCTGTGCCTTCAAGCTCCTTTCCATCTTTGGTCCATTCCATTGTCGGAGGTGGGCGGCCTAAAACATCAGCTTCCAGCTTGAATGCTTCGCCTGCTTTTAGTATAACTGTGTCCTTAAATTTAACATCCACGATTATCCTCGGGGCTTCAATGTCATCCCTGCAAGTGATAGCATCTGATGGCTCAGATGGTGGACTAATAGCACCTGCAGCATTTTTGGCAATCACACGGAACTCATAGGCAGCATCTTCTGTTAGGCCACTGACTGTAAATTCATTCTCCAAAATGTTGCTGAAGTTGGCCTTCAGCCACCGTCCATTAGGAAGGTCTCTCTTTTCAACTATATAACTAGTGATTTTAAAGCCTCCAGTATATTCAGGCTTAGCCCACTTAAGTGCCACTGTGTGTCTAGTAATATTTAGAGGAACTGGTTTCCCTGGTGGGTCAATGGGATCCAAAGCCAGCACAGGTTCAGATGGCTTGCTTGGCTTGCTTTTGCCTGCCATGTTTTCTGCAATCACTCGGAATTCATAAGCAATACCATCTGTAAGTCCAGTTGATTTGAAAATGTTGCCTGGTACTAATGCTTTGCTCACAGTCTGCCAGAGAATACCATTTCGTTCTTTCCTTTCAACATGATATCCTAAAATGGGACTTCCACCATCAGAGAGAGGTTCATGCCAGCTAATTGTCATTGAGTCCTTGGTAACTGCAGTTACCTGAGGGGTACCAGGAGGCCCAGGCACCTTAAAAGGATAGCTGGCAACTACAGATGCTGATGTGATGCCTGGTCCCACTCCGTATCTATTTTGAGCTTTTACCCGGAATTGGTACTCCACTCCGGTAGTAAGGTGGGTGGCTTTATAGGTGGTGCGTATGACGGTGCTTGCTAACTCAACCCAAGTAGTACTGTCGGTCTGCCGCATTTCTACTACATAGTTGCTTATTGGTACACCTCCGTCGTTCTCAGGTGGGTCCCAAGAGAAGGTTACAAAATCAGATGAAACTTCATCGAATTTGATTGGTCCAGTAGGTGGTCCTGGGATATCATGGACTTGAATGGTGATGACATCGCCAACCTCGCCTACAATGTTCCTTGCTGTTAATGGATAGGGTCCACTATCACTTCTCACACACTCATTGATATTTAAGATGGTTGAAGTCTCTGTATTTTCAAAGTTAACTCTCTGTGTCTGTTTAAGAAGTTGCTCTCCTTTTTTCCAAGTAACTGTGGGTTTTGGTCGACCAAGCACCGGGATTTCAACTTTGATGTTGTCACCAGCTCTGGCAATGACTAATTTCTGATAAATGCCACGGAGATCCAATTCCGGAAGCATTGTCTGCTCCTTGACAATGACAGGCCTGCTTTCTCTAGGGGCACTGCGTCCTGCGCTGTTCACTGCCATCACTTGGAAGATGTACTCTTCCCCTTCAGTTAGATTCTTCACAACGCATTCTAACCCCTTCACGGTTGTGACGTGAGTCCACTGGTCAGAGCCCTTCCTTTGGGCTTCAATCACATAGCCAGTGATCTTACTGCCACCGTCGTGCTTTGGTTTGGGCCATGCCAGGCTGACTGTGCTCTTAGTTATGTCCATTATGTTCAGACTGTCTGGTGGTAATGGTGCTTCAGAGGCTTTTATGGGTTCTTTTGTTTCTGTTGGCTCACCAATTCCATACTCATTTTCTGCCATCACTCTGAAGAAGTATTCACATCCTTCGGACAAGCCAGTGACCTTATATGTGCATTTATGGCACTTAGTGGTGGCTGTGGAGTAAGATTTCCGCGTTGCTTCTCGTTTCTCCACAATATAGTTTGTTATACGTGAGCCGCCATCTACCAGGGGGAGGTCCCACTGCAGGGTGACACTGTCCATTGTGATTTCAGTAGGCCGAAGGTTAAGGACGGGGCCTGGTGTATCCAGGACTCTGACGTTGACAAAGCCACTCTTCTTCCCAGCAGGGTTTTCAATAGTCATCACAAATTTACCTGTGTCGTATCGGTTACATTCTGGGATAATCAGAAGAGTGAATGATTCTGTGTTTTCAATGTTTGCTCGATTTTTAAGGTTGATATCATCTTTGGTCCATGTCACTTCAGGAGCAGGACGACCTTTGATTGGCACAAATATTCTAATACTGAGTCCTGCTCTAACGACAAGTGTTCTTCGAAGCTCGGCATCTAGTTCGAAATCAGGCACCATTTCCCTTTCTACAATTTCAACATCTGGAATCACTGCTGGCTCCCCAACACCTGCATCGTTGATGGCACTGATTCTGAAATTGTATTTTTCTTTCGTCTGGAGATCAGGGACAACAAACTCAGTGATTCGGAGGCCAGTCCCCGTTGTGTCTTTTATCCAGGCCTCCTCTCCTACTTTTTGATGCTCTACGACATAGCCAGTGATTTCAAGTCCACCATCATAATGAGGCTTGCCCCATGCTAGAGAAGCAGACTTCTTTGTAGTATCAGTGACACGTGCATTAGAAGGTGGTCCTGGAGGATCTGCAAGGAAACCAAGACACAAACATATACATTAAGAGTTTGGCTTTTGGATAAATTATATGAAATATTGCCACCCTCAAATGAGCTATGTTGAAAAAGGTAAATACTAACATGCCACATCTTTCATTAAAACTAGATTTGAAGCTTCGCTAGGTGGACCAATCCCTGCTTTGTTTTCTGCACTGACGCGGAATTCATAGGTGTTTCCTTCTTGAAGTCCTGTTACTTTGCATCTGAGATCAGAAACTGGCATCTTTGTTGCTCTCACCCATCGCAAGCCTTTCTTTTCTCTCCTTTCTACATGATATCCCGTGATCTCACTACCACCATCATCAACTGGCCTTTTCCAACTGACAGTGGCAGTGTTTTTAGTGACGTTTGATACCTCTGGTTTTTCAGGGGGGCCAGGGGGACCTGGAAAAGGAAAGCAGATTTGTGAGAAATACTGTTTCCTAGTCTCTGCTGTAAACACTTACACATCAGTTCCCTCACATGCTGTACGTACCAAATCTGTCCACCATTTTGACAGGCTCAGACTGCACAGGTTCTCCTTTGCCATACTGGTTTACGGCGGAGACCCGGAAGAGGTACTCGTTTCCTTGGATAAGTTTGGTTGCCACGTGCCTGCAAGACTGAATATCTTCAGCAACCACTGTCCACAAGAGTCGGCTGGTTTCCCTCTTTTCAAGAACATAGGACTTAATCGGTGAGCCACCGTCTTCCAAGGGAGGTGTCCACGTAAGTGTTGCTTTTTCAGCAGAAACATTACTGATCTCGATGGGGCCTGGGGGACCAGGCACATCAAGAACTGTTACCTTCACGTGTTCCTCCTTTGTGCCAAAAGGATTGGTAGCAGTGATGGTGTATTCACCAGCATCTTTTCTAGTGGCATACTTGACAGCGAGCATGGAAGAGGTTGGGGTGGAAGATATCTGAATGATATCGGATGGTCTCATGTCTTTTCCTGCCCTGGACCAGCTTGACTTTGGAAGGGGTTTGCCAAGAATGCTGATGGCACTCAAAACAATGGTATCTCCTGCTTTCACTGTCAGCCCGTCTTTTATTGTGGGATCAAGGACAATGATGGGTGCCTCTGCAAAGAAAAAAAATACCTTTTAATCAGAAAAGGAAGGAGGCATCATTTGATGTTTTTATGTGCACAAAAAGTAAAACAAACCTACCATATTCATCCTTGCAAATAATGGTTCCCGTACTTTCTGATGGAGCACTGATAGCACCTGCTGTATTCTTCGCTCTAATTCTGAATTCATACTTTCCACCCTCCACAAGGTCAGTTACGGTAAAGGCACAGTCTGGGACATTAACATGGTTGGCTTTCATCCAAGATTTGGAGGGGAGATCCCGCTTCTCCACTATGTATCCAGTCAATTTATGACCACCATTGTATTTGGGTTCAGTCCAAATGAGCGTCACTGAATTCCTTGTTACATTGATAACCTCAGGCTTGCCAGGAGGATCTAAAACATGGGGGGGGGGGGAAACCAGTCAAACAAATACCAATTTTTTTTTCATGCGGAAAATGCACCTAGATTTTTCTTTGTATAATGACTTACCAATTGGATCCAGTGCCACGACTGGCTCTGATGGCAGGCTTGGCTTGCCTATGCCTGCTAAATTGATTGCCATCACTCGGAATTCATATTCAAGGCCTTCCGTTAATCCTGTCACTCTGAACTCTTTCATCCTGATTGGAATCTTGTTGGCTCTCTTCCACAAAAGGCTGTTTCTTTCCTTGAACTCGATGTGATATCCTACCAGAGACCCAGTGATGTGTCAGTTCAGATAGAAAGTACAAAAGCAGCCTGATTTTAAAAGATGTGTTTTATCTCAAATAATTTATATATGGATATGTGGAATAAATCATATTCTTGCTGATATCTACACTTTTATTACCTAGGTATGGTGCCATTTTTTTTTCTCTTGGAATATGCATATTTAACTGTACCTTTTGTTGAAAAATTTTAACTTACAAAAATAAATATTATCACTAAGAAAGCCTTTCTTTACAAACTACTATATTAAGAGATTTTCAATGAAATTAAGCATTAACTTAATTAATTATCCTAATTAATGCTTAATGTACTGAATGCTGAAGTACTGGAAGAAAAATACATTATTGCCTGTGCAGACAGTGCCATATAAATAAGGAGCATGCATTAAACTTGTGTTCAGGGAGGAAGATTTGGAAGAAACATCAGTGTAAAGGCTGTAGGATAAGAGTAAAACAAGTACCTGTAATTGGAGAGCCACCAGTTTTCCTGGGGTCTGTCCAAGTTAGAGATACTGAATCGTGTCTGACATCCACAATATTGGGAGGTGGGGGAGCATCGGGCACATCTGGGAAAATATGTGATAATGCAAGGTTTATAACAAGAAACTTCCTCAAAACCATGTTTTGCTTTCTATTTTCTGACATTGAGACACTTACCAAATGGATGTTTAGCAATAATTGGCTCCGATTTCAGGCCCTCTCCTACCCCATATTTGTTTTCGGCACTGACCCTGAAGGTGTACTCCAGGCCCTCATGAAGTCTGGTTACTCTAAAGGTGGTTTTCTGGACAGCTGAGGCACACGTCACCCACTTGTTGTTTACAGAATCTCTCTTTTCTAGGATATAATTGGTGATTTCAGAACCTCCATCGTCCTTTGGAGGACCCCACTTCAAGGTGATGGCTTCTGCTGTGACTTCATCAAATTTGATTGGTCCAGTGGGGATGCCAGGCTTGCCAACGACTTTTATGGAGAGAGTTCCTTCCTTTGTGCCAGCGACATTTTTCAGCGTGATTGTGTACTTGCCCGCATCGGATTTTTGGCAATCATATACTACGAGAGTTGTGTTAACTGCAGATGACTCGACACTGACTCTTGTGCCCGTGGCTAGAGGATCCTCCCCTTTCTTCCAGGATACTGATGGAGCTGGCTTGCCTTTTATGGGGATCTTAAGACGGAAGTTGCTATTTTCTTTAGCCAGGTAGCACAAATCAGGTAGATCCTTTAAGTCAAGGTCAGGAGCCACTGTAAAACAGCAGAGGTAAGTGATTAGTTTTAAGAACAGGCAATTTACTTTGTCATATTGTCACAGTTTTTAGAGGATTTATCTGTAAGTCAGTGAGTAGGGCTCAAGAATGCACGTTTGCTGACAATAAAGGGAAAATGAAGATGCACAGCCAAAGGCTTACCAACATCATCCTTTGCCACGGCAGTGATTTCGCTTGGGGTTCCTTCTCCGTTTTCATTCTCAGCACTCACTCTGAAGGTATATTCCTTCCCTTCGATCAAATCTTTTGCAGAGTACTGTAAGTTTAATGATTTCATAACTCGTTGCCACTTGTTTTCTTCAGTTAGGAAATCGACTACATATCCGGTAATTCGACTTCCACCATCGCTGCGAGGCTTTTTCCAGCCGATGTTACAAGATGACTTAGTCACAGACAACACTTTCAGGTCCACAACTGGTCCAGGTGTTTCTGAAGCAAAGGAAAAGTGATAAGTCTAAGCCCCAGATAACCAAGGTACAATTTCACTCAGAATGAGAGGGTAGTGTCGCATCTGCTCACCGGAAGCTTTGACGGCATCACGGGTTTCACCAGGATCACCAATGCCATACTCGTTTTCAGCAAACACCCTGAAGAAGTAGGATTTTCCCTCCTCCAAGTTCGATACTCTGAAGCTTGTCTTTGAGCACTCAGTTGCCACTGTAGACCAGGACTTCCTCTCTGCGTCACGTTTTTCTACCACATAGTTTATGATGGGGCTTCCACCATCAATAATGGGAGGATCCCAAGTAATATATGCAGAATCTTTGGATATTTCTTTAACAGTCACATTGACGGGTGGCCCAGGAGTATCTGATAAAGGGCAAATAAGAAATGAATATGTAAAAAAGGTATAAAACTACATTTTTAACATACATGATGTCTTTTCAAACAGACTTACCCAGCACTTTCACCACAATGGTGTATTCCTTTTTACCGCAGCTGTTCTCCAGAGTTAAGATGTATTTTCCTGCATCATATTTGTTCACGTTTTCACAGCGCAAGAAAGTGTCAAAGTCGGTTGACTTTATGTCCAGTCCGACCCTTTCTCTTAGATTGACATTGGGTTTGGACCAAGTTATCTTCGGAGGCGGGCGTCCCTTCACTGGTACGTAGAGTCTCAATGTGACACCAGCGCGCAGGATGAGCGTCTTCCTCAACTCAGCGTCGAGTTCTCCCTCCGGTGGGACTGTGTTGGAGTGAAGAAAGTTAAAACAATAAGTTAATGGTCAAATGTATTTCCAAGGATTGGACTTAATCACTCCTAAAATACACTTCTTTCTGGGACTGGTTTCTTGTTCTCTAAAAAATCTTTAATATGATCCTCAAAACTTCCACCAAGTATTTCATGACTCTGTAGCACTTGTTGATCCTGCTATTTTCCAATATCCTGCTGGCTAAACCCAGCTCTCCCTGGAGGGTCTGTACCTTCTCTTCTCATAAACCTTGCATGCTCTCAAACTCTTGTATTAAAAGTAGATGATTGCTTCTTGGCTCTCTTCCAAACTGGTTTTTCTTTCCTATACTCACTGAAGGCATTCTGCTATATCCTCTGACTCTCTTTATTCCATGGCAGGAATAAAATTATGTAGGGGATGAGATAGAACTGATTGAAAATAAAGGAAGAAATGGTTATGGGCAACAACTGAATAGAAAACAATTAAGATGGAGAACCTACTAATCCATATATTTGGAAAGGGGTGGATTAGAAGAGAAAATAAAAAAACTCTAAGAACAGTAAATAGCTTACTACTTAAAAAATCTCCTATTCTCAGGATAAAATTCCTATCTTCCATATTCTTCTGAAGACATGAAATTCTCGTGTAAGTATGAAAAGCTTTCACAGCCACCAATCACCTTGCATTCCAGTTGGCCTGTTATACGACACCATAAATGACCAACCCAGCTCTCCCAAAATACGCTCCTAGAGTTACCATTTCCAAAGCCTGTAAATAAACACAGGTGCGTAAGGGGGTTCCCCACGCCCTCGATGTCTTTCTCCTGGTAACACTTACTTAGGATATCCTTGGGACAGTGGTTGTCTGGCACGTCACTGGGGTCACTGTATCCGACCTTATTAACGGCATACACGCGGAACTGATACTCTGTGTTTTCCATCAGGCCGGTCACCTCAAAGCGGGTTTTCTGTAGCTTATCTGGTAAATTGCACCTCACCCAGTTGTCAGAGTCTGTTCGTTTTACTTCAACAAGGTAACCGATGATAGGGCTACCACCATCATAGGCTGGCTTGCCCCAAGACAGACTCACAGAGCTACGGGTGGTGTCATATACTTTAGGAAAAGCTGGTGGGCCAGGAGGATCTGAGGATAAATAGCCACAAATTTTTTTCATTAAAACCTCACTTCTGGTTGTTCAAAGTTGATTTTAACACAAGATAAGAGGCTTTTTCATGAGAACTTACACAGAGGGTCCCTAGCATAAACAGCTTTGGATGCATCACTAGGTTTGCCTGGGCCAGCCTTATTTATGGCTGTAACTCGGAACTCATATTCAGTGCCTTCTTGGAGGCCTGTTGCTTTTATAGTTCTCTCTATAACAGGTTTTCTGTTGACTTTAGTCCAGTTAATTGCCTGGGTTTCTCGCTTTTCAACCAAATAGCCAGTGATGGTTGAGCCGCCGTCATCTGCCGGTGGTTTCCAGCTCACCGTCATGTGGTCTCTGGTTATGTTGCTAATGACGGGGGCATCACAGCGTCCGGGTGGGTCTGCAGAGATGGATCGAAAAGTCACTATCTCCCCGTCTCAAAGGCGACATTTAAAAAGTAAAAGGAAAAGCCACAGGGAAATGTTCCTACCGTATGGGTTTTTAGCAATCGCTGGTTCAGTTAAGATTGGATCGCCCACCCCGTACTTATTTTCAGCACAAATTCGGAACTGGTACTCATGGCCTTCTATCAGTTTCTCCACGCTGCAGCTGGTGATGGGCACGGTAGCGGAGACCTGTGCCCAGTTGGGTCTGCTTGTTTCACGTTTGTCAACAATATAGTTAGTGATTTCTGAGCCTCCGTCTTCGAGGGGAGGCTCCCAAGAAAGCATTGCACGATCTGCATACATCTTGTTGATTTTAACAGATGCTGGAGGACCTGGTTTATCTGAAAGAGCAAGAGAGAAAAGCGGAGTCTTTCACTAACACGTGGGAAATGGGGACTGAGTAGAACGGAGGTCTGGAGACCTGGACTGCGGCCCTGATATTGTCATTAACTTCCTGAATGACCTTGGAAGTCACTGAATTTTTCAAAATCTTAGTCTCCTCACATGTAAAATTGCATAACTGGAATATGTAATCTCTAATGCACTTGTCAGCTCTAAAAAGCTGCTGTCCTGTGATGAGAATGATCCTGTGATTACAAAATATACATGAGGATATGCATCTTTTCTCATTATTATTTTGTAAATTTTATTGCATCACATTAGACAAAATAAAATATGAGGTTCTAATGAAGCACGTTAGTTACCTAACACTTTAAGCTTAATGGTGGCTGATTTGGAACCACTTGAATTTTCTGCAGTAATGGTATAGTCTCCTGAGTCCTTTCGGTTCACGCTGAACAGCTCCAGGGTGCACAGGTTCCGACTCTTGGCCATTTTTATGCCTTCTGCTGGTTTTAGCAGTGTGCCATCCTTCTTCCAAGAGATTGTCGGTGTTGGTTTCCCAAAAACAGTAGCATCCAGGCAAACGTTAGTTCCAGCTTTGACAGTCAGCAAAGATTTCATAGCCAAACTCAGGTCTATCTTGGGAGGAACTGGAAAGAAATAAAAGGATTTAATACATGAAAAGCTATATTATATAATTCATTACTACAAATCGGAAATGCCTGTGCTCTGTGTCATTCGGGACAGAATTTTTAGAAGTAACATACTCATTCTAAAATAACTTCGGGTTTTTTGTAGAAAGGTGGTAATGCTGAAAGTATAAAGAAAAATAGTGAAGATCACTCTTAATTCCAACATCCTTAAAGTTTCACCATCATCACTTTGGTGCATTTCTTTGTCATCATTCTGTGCAAGTGCAAGGTTGAAATCATACAGGCCTCACAGTTTTCTATCCTGCCATTTCGGTTTAACATGTAATTGAGATTCTCCATTATCATAATTTTTCATGTCTGTATACCAAGTACCTATCATTTTACCTATTCTTTTCTCCACAGATATAGATTTACTTTTTTGGTAGGAGAAATACACATTATGAACACCGTCCGCCTTTGCCTACGGTACTCCATAGAATCTTACCATTTTCTTCGAGGATAGTCACTGGATCAGAAGGTTCAGAGGGCTGGCTGATGTTTATTGCTGTCTTGGCGATGGCTCTGAATTGATACTGAGCATTCTCTTCTAAGCCAGTAGCTGTGTACTCTTCCTGGGGAATCTGGTGAGGTGTAGTATTGCACCGTACCCACTTATCACCAGGGAGTTTGCAAGCTTCCACGAAATAGCCAATAATTTTGCTGCCTCCATCATGCTTTGGACGAGCCCATATGAGGGATACAGAACTCTTGGAAACATCGATAACTTCAGGCTTTCCAGGAGGATCTAAAACCAGAAGAGGTATTCTCAGCGTTTATCTTAATAGAAAACGTTTTAAACGTCCTTATCTCACATTGCCACCCAGAACACATCCCTGAATGGACGTAGTCTTCAGAGACTCCAAGATTTCAATGTGCCCCCGAATGCAACCCAAAACCACCAAAACACACACTCACCAACTGGCATTCTTGCTGTCACATACTCTGTCGGTTTGCTGGGTGGGCTGGACCCAGCTTTGTTCAGGGCATAGATTCTGAATGAATACTCCAGACCCTCCACAAGGCCAGCACAGGGATATTCAGTTGAGCGGACAGGAGTATCATTAGCTTTCACCCAGAGCAAACCGTTTCTTTCTTTGCGTTCAATCAGGTAACCAGTAATGGGGCTCCCTCCATCACTGTCTGGTCTGTCCCATGCCACAAACATGCAGTCTTTGTTGACTTTAGTGATTCGTGCATTCTTGGGTTCACTGGGGACATCTGGAGAGGAAGACAAGGGAAATGTCAGTTTCTCCCTTAAGTAACAGATTAGAAAGAAAACATAGTATTTTTCTCCCTGAAAGAAACATACCAAATGGGAACTTGGCCAGCATCTTTGGAGATGTGAGAGGCTCTGAAATGCCAAATCGATTTTCAGCACGGACCCGGAAGATATACTCCTGGCCTGGGATCAGTTTTCCAATTCTGCAGGAAGTTTTTGTCACAGAAGCTAGAGCTGTCACCCAGTCACCTCGGCTTACATCACACTTCTCCACTATGTAATTGGTGATGCTACTGCCCCCGTCCTCCAGAGGGATGTGCCAGGACAAGGAGCAGGCATCGGCATCTATGTCAGAGATGTCGAATGGAGGCTGGGGGGGCCCAGGGGCGTCTGCACGAACCAAGACAAAAGAAATGTAAGCCCAAGGATTTGGTAGGAAAAATGTTCCTCATCTGCACAGTTAGAGGTCTAATGCTTCACTTACCCATGATGATGACTTTGATTTTCTGAGTGTCTGTCCCAGAACTGTTCTCTGCAGTGAGGCTGTAGTAACCACTGTCTTTCCTAGTAACATCTTTTATGATCAGAACCGAAGAGTTGTCTGCTTTATGCACTGCCAGGTGGCTGGATGTGACAACATCATCTTCTCCTTTTTTCCATTTACAGATGGGATGAGGCTTTCCATACACATGGGCTTCAACTCGGAGTTTCTTCCCGGCCTTAAGAGTAATTTGCTCCGGCATGAGGATCTTGGGTGGCACTAAAGGGAAAATAAAATATGTTAACTTTGTGGGGAGGTTAATTTCCTCTGATTGGGAACTATACTGAGTGTTTTTCAAATTGTGGACTTCAACTCATTAGTGGGTTGAAGTCCACAATTTAATGTTGGCATTATAGCTACTTAAAAAGAAAAAAAAAGAATGGGATTGAATCAAATACAAAATATGAGTCTGGCATACAGAACAAAGACGGGTGTTTCTGCAAAAAAAATTTTTTAGTTATATACATGTTTGCACCATGATATATATATATGTGTATACTGTGCCGCGAGTTAAAATGGGCTTAAATGGTTCAAAAGCACTGTTCTCGACTCTTACTGAAGTGTCTCTAGAACTATATTCCTCAGGGAGAAATGGTTACATGTGTGAAGAAAATTCTAAAAGACTGCAGCACGTGACAAAAATGACACAGTGGCGACTTACGCAGCTGTTCTTTGGCTTCATACACTCCTTCCGCTTCTCTGGGCAAACTGACTCCCACAGCGTTCCTGGCCACTACCCTAAATTTGTATTTCTTCCCTTCCTTTAGGCCGGTGACAACAAGGCTGAGATCTTTAACCACCGAGTACTCTGTCCAGCGATCTGCAGGCTGCTCTTCCTCCCGGTAACTTATGATGTAGCCGTCGATTTTAGCGCCGCCGTCGCGCAGCGGAGGTAACCAGGCTAACGTAGCACTGTTCTTGGTCATTTCAGTAACCTCCAGCTTCTTTGGGGGATCTGGCTCACCTAGAAGAAAAACATGATTTAGAAAGCTGTCTGGGTAACCTAGCCAAGTCCACTTGTTAATATACGTAAGTGTTTCCTTAGTGTGCCACTTGCTTCAAAGTCTATGGAGACTTGGGTATGTTGAAAGCAAATAGTATTATACCAGATGAATTAAGGAGAGAGTTAGATATTTATTTGTATTGTTTGGGTTTCTACAAATGAAAGCTTTTTCAGTAGTGGGGCAAAATGTTTCATTAACTTGACCTTGCTAATGTAGGGGACTGGAGTTAAAAGGAGGAAAGGCTGTTACTTACTTAGAGGGTCTGACGCAAGCACTGGTTTGGGGACGTCTGTTGGGACACCGGGGCCATACTCATTGACAGCAGTTACTCTGAAGAAATACTCATTCCCAGGGACAAGATTGGAGACTTGGAAGCTTGTTTTCTTAACTTCTGGGGTAACTGTTGACCATGTCTTTCTCTCTGCCTCACGTTTCTCCACAATATAATGTGTCACTTGGCTCCCACCGTCGTTCTCAGGAGGGGCCCAGGAAATGTGGCATGATGTTTTAGTGACATCTGAAACTTTTAACTCAGACACAGGTCCGGGAGTATCTGTAAAGAACCACAGAATCAGACATACATGTCTCCTCAGCCTCCTTATTAACTAATGCATTTCTGAAGGGAAGGAAGAAGCTTGTTAGTAACGAACCTAATACTCTGACATTGACGAACACAGCCTTTTCTCCGGCCGGGTTCACAAGTGTCAAGGAATATTTTCCGGAGTCATCACGAGTAGAGTTGGGGATGACAAGGAAGGCCATAGTATCAACCAGATCGACTTGGCCTTTTCTGACCACGTTGTCAATTCCCATTTTTCGCCAAGTGACTTTAGGGGCTGGTCGCCCTCTCACTATGGCAAAGAGTCGGATCGGGCATCCTGCCCTCACGACGACCAGTTTTCTCATACTAGCATCCAAATCAATCTCCGGAGGTTCTGCAGAGGATGAGAAAGCCATTAGTTGACTCAACAAAATGTGGGGGAAGTCACAAGAGAACTGAAGTATGAATGAATGAAGTGATAACATAAGGCCTCACCCAAGATTTCTTTAGGTTTGATGGCGTCCTTTAGTTCTGCAGGGCGCCCAATGCCAACCTGGTTTTGGGCACACACCCTGAACTCGTATTCCTGGTTTTCATCCAAACTGGTAGCAGTGAATTCCATGCGAACAAGCTGTGCTGCAGCATTGCACCTTTTCCAGCCTTCGTCAGGTGACGTGTCTGGTTTTTTGGGTCTCATTTCTACAACATACCCAATTATCGGCGCGCCGCCATCGTACACCGGTTTTCCCCATGCGAGAGTTATGGAGCTCTTGGTTGTATCGACCACTTTGAGATTGGTTGGTGGACCAGGTGGTTCTGAAAATAAATTCGGTAAGAAGAAATTTACGCATGGTTAGCTGGGACGAGTGATACTTTAATGAGTAATTTTATATAGTCTATTCTCAATCAAAGATAGGCTTTTCGGTATCTCAGTTACTGAGTACTCCTGTGTTCTTTCATAAAATTAGGATCTACCATTGTTTGTACAGTTCAGGTGACTTGGTAAAAGATCTACTTATAAAAATACTGGATAAAATAAAGCTTTGATCATACAGATTTAATTTATTTGTCTAATAACTCTGTACTTGGGATTAAGAGTTGGATAGTATCAGAAAAAGCAAGAATACCATACCTATGGGGTCTTTTGCCACCACTGGTCTCGATGGCAAAGATGGTTCTCCAATTCCAATTTCATTTTCTGCCTTGACGCGGAACTGATATTCATGTCCCGGGAAGAGATTCTGTACTTTCAAACGTCTCTCAGGGATGGCACTCTTGTTAACAGGGACCCATCGTGTTGAATGTTTTTCCTTTTTCTCCAAAAAGTATCCTGTGATGGACTTCCCACCATCATATTCAGGTGGACTCCAAACGACAGTCATTTCTTCTTTGCTTACTTTAGTGACTTCTGGGGGGTCAGGGCGACCTGGTCTATCAAATTTGGTTTTTGCAATGACTGGCTTACTTTCTGTGGGAGGCCCTGTGCCTATTTTATTTTCTGCACGGACTCTGAAGATATACTCATTTCCTTCTATGAGACGTGTTACCGTAGCGCTAGGTGTTAAGACATTAGCAGAATAGGTAGACCAAACCATTCGCTTGCTTTCACATTTTTCTAGGATGTAATTTTGGATTTCACAGCCACCGTCATCCTCTGGTGGATCCCAGCGAATTGTACACCTATCACTGGACACATCAGAGATTTTCAGGTTTCTTACAGGGCCAGGCTTATCTAAAACATTGACGGTGGCGTAGGCCACAAAACTGCCCGCTGTGTTAGTTGCTGTAATTACATATTTACCACCATCACTTCGCTTTGCTTTGGTAAGAGTAAATTTAGAAGAATCAGCACTGGTATCAATCTTGACCCTTGGTGATCTTGTTAAGTCTGTAGCATCTTTGTCCTTGGTCCATGAAACTTCTGGAAATGGTTTGCCTCTGACGCCTGCCTCAAGTCTGATGGTCTCCCCTGCTCTGACAGTCAGCACACCACTTAATTTCAGATCCAGTACTGGTTTCTGTAGATCTTCCTTCACAACAACTTCCTCTGTCTTCACCCAGTCACTTTCCCCACCTTCATTCTTCGTTTGTACTCGGAACTCATAAATCTGGTTTTCAACACATTTGTCAACCATGTAGTGGGTTTCTTTAATGCTTCCTTTGTGTACTCTTTCCCAGTCAGCAGAACCCTTCAGCCTCCTCTCCACATGATACGATAGATTTGGGCTACCACCATCATAGTCAGGCCGCCGCCACTTTAGGTAGACAAATGTCTTTCCTTTATCTGCAATATGAAGGTTTTCAGGCTCACCTGGTCTATCAATAGGGTTAATAGCCAGAATTGGAGTTTTTGTTTCAATGGTTGGTCCAACACCTACTTTATTCTCTGCACAAACTCGGAAATAGTATTCATTGTTGGCTAAAAGGTTGGCCTTGATTAACCGCTTAGTGACATCCGAAGCAACAATGGACCAGCCTTTCTGGTTTGGTTTGCGAGATTCCACTATGAAATTTGTTATCTCTGAGCCACCATTATCTAGTGGGTTTTCCCAAGAAATTGTACAGTTCTCTTTGTTTACATTGCTAATCCTTAAATTCTGGCATGGCCCAGGTCTGTCAAGGACATTAACGATGGCAGAACCCTGGGCATGTCCACTGCTGTTCTTAGCGGAGATGATATACTTGCCGTGATCAGCTCTCACAGCTTCTTTAATTTGTAACTCGACACGAGGTAGATCATGAATTATGTCAACCCGCTTTTCTTGGACCAATATTTTGCCTTCCTTGGACCAAGTTATGTCTGGTTCAGGTCTGCCTTTGACTCGAGCAATAATATGGATAGTTTGGCCCACTCTAACGGTAATAACGTCACGACAGGTCACGTCAAGCTCTACTTCTGGAGGATGAAGGATGTCTTTTGCAATCACAGATTCTGCCAGTTCTCTTGGCTCTCCCTCTCCCACAATATTAGCTGCCTTTATTCGGAATCTGTACTCGTTTCCTTCAACTAGTCCGGGTACCCTAAAGGCACACTGCCTAATGAGTTCATCTTTATTAATCCTGTTCCACTGGGTTGTCCCAGCTTTCTGACATTCCACTACATAACCTAGAATGGGGCTACCGCCATCACTGAGAGGCTTTGTCCACACCAAGTCAGCTGTTTCTTTGCTCTTGTCTTTCAGTTTAGGATTAATAGGTGGTCCAGGTGGTTTGATGGGCCGGCAAGCTTTTATTGGGTCAGAACTTGGGGAGGGATTGCTTAGTCCTGCCAGATTTTCAGCAAAAACTCTGAACTCATATGTATTTCCTTCATAGAGTCCTGTCACTCTAAACTTCAGGTCCACTATCGGTGTCTTGTTGACCCTCACCCATTTGCCAGTCATTTCTCGGCGTTCCACGTAGTAACCAGTTATTGGACTGCCACCGTCTGATTTGGGCAGAGTCCAGGACACTGTGGCAGCATTTTCAGTAATGTCAGTAACCACTGGTTTACCAGGAGGTGATGGAGGATTAAATTTATGTTTAGCAACAGTAGGTACTGAGTCAAGTGGGGGACCAACACCCATCTTATTCTCTGCGCACACTCGGAAAACATATTCGCAGCCCTTTTGCAGATGTGGGACTTTCAGCTTTGTCTTACTGCTTCCTGAAGAGACAACACCCCACGTATCTTTTCTTGTATCTTTTTTCTCAACGATGTAATTTATCACAGGGCTTCCTCCATCATCCTTAGGTGGCAGCCATGAGATAGTCATATGTTCAGGGGTAACATCCAGAATATTAATAGGACCTGTTGGTGGGCCAGGAACATCGAGGACAGTAAGATGTACAGCTACTGTTTTGCTGCCGGCTGCATTGGAGACTGTGATTTGATATTCCCCAGTGTCTCTCCTTAAGCAGTTCTTAATGGTGAGTACTGATGAGAAGTTGTCAGTTTCAACTGTGTAATGTTCATCAGTTTTAATCTCACTCCCGTCGGTGGTCCACTTTGCAGTAGGAACAGGTATACCTCTTATAATGGCTGGGAATCTGACTGTAGTTCCAGCTTTTACCACAAGGCCTTCTATTAATTTCACATCCAGCTCTATAGATGGAGGCACTAAAAAGCAAACACAGGAAATGAGGTGTTTTTTTATTTTATGATATGAATAATTTTAAAAAGAAACAATAAAAATATCAATCCAAAAATTACCTAGCTTTTCTTGACATTCTATTGGAATAGTTGTGTCAGGGAGACCAAGACCCACGATATTTTCAGCTTTTACACGGAATTTATAGATCTTTCCTTGCTGTAGGCCAGTAACAACACACTCTCGCTCTGTTACAGTCTTGAACTTAATCCAGTCTTGGGTTCCTTCTTCCTGATATTCCACCAAATATCCAGTGATAGGGGAACCACCATCACGATCTGGCTTATTCCACACAAGGGAGACTTCAGTCTTGTCAACATCCACGTGGTGTAGGTCTTTGGGTGGCCCAGGGGGATCTTTCCAGAAGAAGATATGATGATGAATAAATAACATTCTCAAAGACAGTTAAACAATATGTTTGTATTTAGAGAAAGCAACTTACGTAGAGGGTCCACTGCCTTGATGGGTTTAGGTGTTTCAACAAAAGGACCACGACCGTACTGGTTCTCAGCAGCTACTCGGAAGAGATACTGGTTGCCTTCATTGAGATGTTTAGCCCAGTGACTTTTTTTCTTGGATGTAGTTGAGAGAGGTGACCACTGCGCGCTGGCAACGTCTCTCCTCTCAACCACATAATTTGTAACAACAGAACCCCCATCATCCAGTGGTTCCTTCCAAGTAAGGTAGCAAGAATCTTTCCTAATTTCACTGACTTCCAGATCTCGAGGTGGCCCAGGCTTATCTGAAAAGTATTAAATAAGGCAGTTATGTGTGATTCAATCCAGATGAGAGCTCAACATGCATCACAATTTACTATTAACTTGTTATTAGGTCAAAAACATCATAAGTATTAAAATTCTTACCTAATACAAGTACTTTTACTGAGACAGTTTTTGAACCAGCTGGATTCTCCACTGTTAAGGAATAAATTCCACCATCTTCATGGGCAGCATTACGAATTTCAAGCTTGCTACCAACTGGCGTAACATCAATTCTTGCTTTTGTTGGAGCTTCTCTGTCTCCTTTTTTCCAGGTTACTTTTGGGAATGGCACTCCTTTGATGATGGCACTAAGTCTTAGAGTGTCACCAACCTTTATGTGTTGTTCTCTTGCCATGTTGGCATCAAGAATCAACTCAGGGGGTTCTAGAATAAAGAGAACGGTACTTTCAGGTTTGACTTGTTCATGTATTTTACAAATAAGCGTATACAATGAGACACCTGTCTTCTTTGCAAATGCGGCTGAGAACATTTTACTCACCAAGTCTGTCTTTTACTAGCACAGGGTCGGGAACATGAGCCGGATCTGATTCACCAGCTTCATTGACTGCTAGTACTCTGAACTTATAGGTTTGACCATCCCGAAGACCAGTGACTTTATATGTAGTTTCAGGACATGATTCAGGAGTGTGATTGGCTCTTCTCCACTCTTCATCTCCAACTTTCTGGTACTCAACAATGTAACCCAAAATCTTGCTCCCACCATTGTGACGTGGTGGCTGCCAGGTTAGGTCAACTGAATTACATGTTGTGTCTATTGCTTCAGGATTAACAGGTGGACTTGGTTTAGCTACATAATAAAAGGAAAAAAAAATAAGAGTTAGAATATACTTGAAAACAAAGTTGGATAATATGCAAATTGAATGAATGCTTTAATACTATACCAATCGGATCTTTAGCAAAGACTGGTTTGGATGGTGGGCTTGGATCTCCAATACCAATTTCATTTTCTGCGGAAACCCGGAATTCATACTGACACCCTTCTAGAAGATCAGGAACCCTGTATTTAGTGTATGGATGGATTGGCTCTTTGGTAACTCTAGCCCATCGTTTAGACATAGTTTCCCTCTTTTCTAGGATGTAGTTTGTTATGGGCTTTCCTCCATCATTTGGCTTGTTCCAGGTCACTAATGCAGAGTCTTTGGTAACTTCTGTGACAATGGGCTGGTCAGGTGCATCGGGAACCCCTTTAACAAATATCAGCAAAATGTGTTAGAAATTTAACTTTTCCTATTAGCAATCTCAAACATTAAATCACTAAAATGAAATGTAATACGTACTGAAACGATCTTTGGCTTTCATTGAATCAGACACCAGAGGGTCACTTATTCCATACAGATTTTCAGCATATATCCGGAAAATATAATCTTTCCCTTCAAGCAGTTTAGAAACTTTGCATGTTGTTTTAGCACTTGCAGATGTCACAGGCATCCAAAGGTCCTTGCCCACCTCCTTCTTCTCGATAATATAATTGGTAATTTCACTGCCGCCATCATCTAAAGGTGGCTTCCAAGAGATAACCATGTACTCTTTGGTCACCTCATCAAAAATAACCGGTCCTACTGGTGGTCCAGGACGGTCTACAGGAAAAAAAGAAAGTCACAGCACAAAATGTTATTTTCACTTCTGCTTTAGAAAGAACAGAATATCTATTCTTCTTGCTAAATTCTACTTACCAACGACATTAACTTGGCAGAAGCCTTTCCTAGAGCCTGTGCTATTCTCCACAACCACACAGTATTTGCCGGAATCGGAACGTTTGGCCTTGACTTTCTCCAGAGCCAGCGTCGTCGGAGTGGTCTTTATGTGAGTGCGGTCATCTTCTAGTACATCAGCTTCGTCTTTGAGCCAAGTAACCTTCGGCTTTGGTTTGCCCGAGTAACGGCCAGTGAGGGCAAAAGCTTCGCCAACTCGAACTGTGATCTTATCTCTGAAGTCAAGGTCAAGTGTTGGAGGAGCTAAAATTTATAATTGTAAAGGCAAGTCAGTTTTACTGATGTTTTATGATAAATCTATAAATGTACATTTTCAAAGTATAAACTGCATTGGACGCATACCCAGTTCATCCTTGCAAGTGATTGGCTTGGTGCAGAATGACGGCTTGCCTTGTCCGACAATATTGACGGCACTGACACGGAACTCATAGGTATCGCCTTCTTTTAACCCTTTAACAGTGTACTTTCTGCTAAGGAGGTTGTCCTGTGTAACTTTGTGGAACTTCTCAGTTCCAATGAGGCGGCTTTCTAGGACGTAGTTAATAATTTCTGATCCACCATCATACTTAGGAGGATTCCAGGTCAAAGTAACTGAATTTTTAGTAATTTCTTTGACTTCCAGGTCTTCAGGACGCTCGGGTACAGCTGCAAGTGTAAGTATGGAATTACAGTGAAAATTGTCATGTTAAGAATGTAGTAAAGAACACTTCCTGACAGTTGCATTTAAACATTAAACTATCTGCTTTGATAAGTAGCAGATGAGATCTCATCGTAGAATGTGAGAGCTAAAAAGGACTCAGTATGCTTTCTTCTGACAAATGAGGAAACAGAGGTGGTCATTGAGGCCAAAAAATTTAAGAAAGTTCTTCAGACTGAGTAGTGTTATAGTTAGGAAAACACTTCATATTTATGCTATTAAGTGGGAACTTCAAAAAACAACAACACAAAAACCAATGTAGTATAGATGGAAGGACTTGAAGAATCAGATATATTCCCATAATCTTTTTTCACAACCGCATTCAGATACTACCAACAGCAGATATTGAGTATTTACCTAACGGATGCTTGTCAAATGAACAAAATCTTGGCATTTATCCTCACATTTTGTCACCATAGTTTTTTAAAATTAATTGAGTGAAGAGGTGATTAAGAATGTAATTGTTTTAAATTGTACTTACTTATTGGATCTCTGATGATAAGTTCATTCGTTGTTTCAACAAATGGGCCTATGCCAATACTGTTTTCAGCCGCAATTCGGAAAAAGTAGGCTTTTCCTTGAATGAGACCCTGGACGGTAGCATTTTGCCGGGTAACTGTATACGTCACTGGGGTCCACGCTCTGTGGTCAGCTTCCCGTTTCTGAATGACATAATTGGTGATTGGAGAGCCTCCATCATCTTCTGGAGAAAACCATGTCAGTTTGCAGGAGTCATTGGTTAGGTTGTCGGCCAGGAATGGTGTTCCAACAGGACCTGGCACGTCTGGAAATGAGAGAGAAAGATTTCTAGTTGTTTGTTTTCCATGAACTATAGGGCTCAATATTTGTTACCCCCTTTTCTTAGAAACAGGACAAGCCCTGGCCAGTGTGGCTCAGTTGGTTGGTTGGCGTCCTGCAAACGGATAGGGCATGTGCCTAGGGTGTGGGTTCAGTTGGGGGTGTGAATGAGAAGAAGCTGATCAATGTTTCTCTACCTCTCTCTCTCCCTCCCTTCCTCTCTAAACCCTCTCTCCCTTCCTCTCTCTCTAAAAGCAATGAAAAAATGTCCTTGGGTGAAGATTAAAAGATAATACTAATAAATAAATAAAAAGGGGAAAATGTTGTTACGAAGGAAATAAGATTTTGTGTTTATTGAGTTGTTTTTTCTCTGCTTGGTATTTATTTTCCATCATATTTTTAGATAAAGTAGGTTTTCAGCAGTTATGGGTTGCCACTATTTTAGTAGAAGCTGATGAAACAGTAATTTTTTTCCTTTGTAATATGTGACTTAGATAAGACAGGAAGGAGCTACCCAAAGGGAGACAGGAGGGAGTGAGGGGTGACAACATGGCTACGTTTTTGTATCCAGTTTACTGTTCAAAGGGAAAAGAGTTTTTTTCTGGGTCACCAGTGAATCAATGAGGAGCACAAGAGGTCCCAAATCTCAGAGTGACCTTTGAGAGGGTGGACATTTAACCTGGAAGTAGATCAGTTGTCAAGTTAAGATAATAGCCATTGGAAAGAAGGGTGTTTGAAACTAATCTAAATCTTGTAGTAGCTTGAAACTAATCTAAAATCTTGTAGGATTATTTCCCTGGCTGGTGTGGCTCAGTGGACTGAGCACCGGACTATGAAGCAAAAGGTCGCCGGTTCAATTCCCAGTCAGGGCACATGCCTGGGTTGCAGGCCATGTCCCCGGTAGGGGGTGCATGAGTGGCATCCACACATTGATGTTTCCCTCCCTCTCTTTCTCTCTGTTTCCCTCTCTTTAAAAATAAATAAATAAAATCTTTTTAAAAAAGTGAAGTAAAATCTTGTAGGATCATTACTCAACGGGATCGTTTTCCACATGGCATTTTCATTAATGAAACCATAATGTTTTCACAACATTAATTATGTTCAATAGAGAACGAGTTATTTTCACATAAAGACTGGCTGCTTGGAGTACGGTTGTGCCTAGAGACACGATGAGAGAGAGATCTGAGTTGGAGGCCTTCACTTTCTGAACAAATTACTGGAATAAAGCAGCCGGCGAGAGGCATGAAAAACCTTTGTGGAGTTCAACTCTACATTCAGTGACTAGAAATGCAGTATCGATAACTCAATATGATGCTTCTCTTCAATTAGAATATGGAAAATCTTCTAAGGGTTTTTTTGCAGTATTGTGATAATTAGCAAAGAAAGGCACAATCCATGATATGCAAATGGTCAACCTTAGCAGATTGTGAAGCACTCATGAACATTTGCAGGAAAGTTGCTTTTATGAAAGCAATATAATAGCATAGTAAATGGTGGTATGTTATATAAAAAGTCAACACACAAATCTTTACAGTATGAGTATAACCATATAAAACATGTACAGGATGAAGAAGCAAGGAGGAAATTTTTTAAAAAATGCTAAGAGGGAGTGGTCAATGGGATTGTTGGTGATTTTTCTTACTTTCCAAGATATTTGTAACAGTTTTATTTTATCATAGCTTTGTTGTAGATGACATAAAAATATTATCTTGAAGTTGCATGGACAGATTGAAAGTATTTACCTAATACATCAACGATAATTGTCTTCTTCCTTTCTCCCCCTGCATTTTTGGCAAGAAGAGAATAGACACCCTGGTGGCTCCTCTGGCAATTCTTGATGACCATGGATGAGCTAATGGCTGTGGTCTCAATGTTGGCTTCTGGAGGTAACGCTTTTTCATTCATGCTCCAGGTGACAGTGGGAGGAGGTTTCCCGGACACATAGGCGATGATCCGGATCACCGCTCCAGCGTGGACCACAATTCTGTCTCTGACGCTGGCATCTAGCTGCAGATCAGGTAACACTGGAAAACAATGGGACATGATAAATGCGATTTGCAGTTCCAATCCAGAACATAAATTTATGCAAAAATAATGCAAGTACGAGTTACCAATCCTGTCCTTCATTTCAATGGCGTCTGTGACTTCTCCCGGTTCTCCGATGCCTGCGATGTTGACGGCTCTAACTCTGAATCTGTAGAAAGCGCCTTCTTTTAATCCTGTCACAACGAGTTTTGTTCCTCTCACTTCTTTGTCTTTAGCCTAGGGCAAAATCACAAGCATTTTATAATTACCGTAGTTCTTGGTAGCTACTTGTTTCCATAGCTTTCTAAAGTCTTACCAATGACATGTCTAACTGTCTTTGGGAAAACTGTTCCCAGTTAGGTTTTGGGAATTAGGTATGAGAGGTAGGCACTGAATGGACTATCTTGTCAGGAATTATATTTTAAAATTACTGTCACATGATGGGAAAAAAAAAAAAAAACTGTATTGTTCATTTATTTCACCTTTTCAGGATTTATAACCAAAAGATAAATGAACAATAACATGGCTTAACTTTTCATTAGATTTTTGACATAACAGATGTTTGGATTATCAGTTATAATTGTGTTATTTTTATGATTTCGTTCTTTCTATTTTTATTCCAGAGAGAGAGAAAGAAACAATGACGTGAGGGAAAGATCAATTGGTTGTCTCCCATACGTGCCCTGACTGGGGACTGAAGCCCACAACCGAGGTATGTGCCCTGACGGCGAATCAAACCCTTCAGTTTGCGGGACGACGCGTGAGCCTACTGAGCCACATCGTCCAGAGCTATTTTTCTGACTTCTTAATCCAACACACTACGGAGAGAAGGTAGTGGGATTGAGAACAACAACTACATTTTCAGTTTATTCATAGCACAATCCCATAATGCAAGTGTTAGTTACCTTCTCCCATTCTTCTTTTCCCTCTTCTTTATATTCAACGATGTACCCAGTTACTTTGGATCCACCGTCTTTTAGTGGGGGAGACCACTCCAGATCTGCAGAGGATTTGGTCCAGTCTGTGACTTGGGGAAATGGAGGACCAGGAGGGGCTGGAAAGAACCAGTATACATTAGTATCCTTGACTTTTCCATGGCACTTTGGAAAAAATAAATAAAAAGCGTGGTTTCCAGGCTTACCAATTGGATCTCTGGCGGTCACTGGGTCTGATGGCAGGCTTGCTGGGCCCACACCAGCTGCATTGATCGCATATACCCGGAACTGATAATCAGAACCTTCGATAAGACCAGTCACTTTATAAGAAACACCCAGAGTCATGGCTTTGATAGGATCTCTGTTAACTCTCTTCCATCTCTTTGAAGTGGTATCTTTCATTTCCAGCCAGTATCCTGTCACAGGGGAGCCTCCATCATATTCTGGCTCTTCCCAGTTGACAGTCATGGAGTTACGAGTCACACTGCTGACTGTTGGTTTATCTGGTGCTCCAGGGACAGCTGTGAAAAATAAAACCCACATCGATTTATTTATAAGAAATTATGAACAACACAAATAAGAATGACTTTGTATGTGAAACATGTTGTACTTACAGAAAAGGTTTCTTGCTGTTTCAGGTTCACTGTCAAGAGGCTCCCCGATGCCATATTTATTCTGGGCCATGATTCGGAATACATATTCATGGCCTTCTAGCAATTTGGGAATGGTGTATGTGCACTCTTTAGGTTCACTGGAGACATGCACCCATGTCTTCCTATTAGCTTCTCTTTTCTCAATTACATAGTTTGTGATCTTAGACCCACCGTCATCTTTAGGCGGGAGCCAAGATATTGTCATTTGATCTGCTGAAATAGATTCAAACTTTATCGGTCCCACTGGAGGGCCAGGACGACCTAAAATGGTTTAAAAAAGCAAACTTTATTAGTGGAATGCTTTTAAAGCCAAGCATCATATTTATGAACAGAAAAACATGTAGTTTTCATAAAACTGTGCAGTCTTTACCAAGGACATTCAGTCTCATCTCCTTTGATGCTGTTCCCAGATTATTCACGGCTGTGATGGTATATAAGGCAGTGTCACTCCTGCGAGACTGTGGAATAACTAAGGTGCAAGTATCATCCACCACCAGTTTGTTGACATGGGTGTCATAGATAACAGGTTCTTTATTATCGGGCTTCTTCGGAGGAGCTTTAAACCAGGTTAGTGTTGGGAATGGCACGCCTTTAATTTTGGCCACGATGCTAACATCGGTTCCTTCTTCAACCTCCATGAATTCTTTTAGATCAATTGATGGTGGGCCTAGATTATTAAAAACAAAAATTTGTCATTAGGAACATAAAGCACTAAAGGAAAGAAAATAGAATTCACATGACTGTAAAGCTAGTGGGGTCTATAATAGGCAGAGTCTGTAGCCCAGCCTAATATAAAGAACAGATCTGTCTTCAACTAATTTATACCAATATGGGAACAGGTACGTGTGGCTGTCATCCTTTATCTACGTGTGGCTATGTACAGCTGTTGCCTCTCCCTTACCTGACATCATTATGCATGTAGATATTGAAAAAGGGAAGAGAGAAGTGGAAATTATAGTAACTTAGGCATAGGAGTTCTTTTATGATATTCCCTTTAGTATTTATGCAGTTATGAGGGACCTACCATGTTAATTCTGAGATAAATTCCCCTTCAAAGGAATATTACTGTTAGTAGAATCAAAGCAAATTTCCATTTTTCACAATTTAGTCTAAGAATGTGCAAAGAGGGTTGTGACTGTAGCCCTCCTAAATTTAGAAGAGAGAATTGAACAAATACACAGCAGTAGTGATGGCAACAATAATTAGAGGAAGAATTGTTACTATATTTGTGTGCATATTTTACTGATTGAAATGGATGTGCCTTTTTCTCAAGTAGAGAAAAAGAAACTTGATTGTGAAGATACACGGTTCTTGGCAGTGGCTGAGCAAATAAGTGGTTACTTTCTGCCCCTTTTGAGGAGCATGCAGATGAAGTGCTGTGATTTCCGATAAGTAAAACAGCATGCGCGGAGAAAAATTTTCTTAAGGAAATTCCAAACATCATCTTATTTAAGAAAGGAAAGGTAATATGTAAGGAAATACGATAATTCTGTGAAAGTAGAAGGAATGTGTGATTGAGTAATTTGTCCACAACCACACTCATCCTATCGTAGCTTCCCAATGTGTATAGATCTCTCTCTCTCTCTATTTCGGACTGTCACTAAATGTCTAGAAAGACGTTCACAAAGGGGCTGTTCTGCACCGAGGGGTTGGCACGTACATGTTTGGTCTTTGACAGTCACGGGGCCAACAGTGGCTGACGGTTTGCTGACCCCTGCAGCATTGACGGCTTTGACCCTGAACTCATACTCCCCGCCCTCGACGAGGTCTTCGACGGTAAATTGCAGTTCTTCCACGTCACGCCTGTTGCACTGTCTCCACGCTTCTTTCTTTTTCCCAGTGGTGTCCCATGCAAGGCACTCGACAATATAGTGGGTGACAGGGGAGCCTCCATCATTCTTTGGGGGTTTCCATGACAGGTGTACTGTGTTCTTTGTTATGAGGCCGATCTTGAGTTTAATAGGAGGATCAGGAGGATCTTTAAAAGTAGTTAAAGGAAGTATTAAGCATTGTTTGTAACTCCATTTTTCAAGTTAGAGATGCCCTTTTAATTGTAGGTTTAAAAACTTACATATTGGATCTCTGGCAGTGGTCCGCTGAATGGTTTCCACGGGTGTGCCAATACCAAAACGGTTTTCTGCACGTACGCGGAAGAAATACTGCTGTTCGGAGATGAGATCAGGAACCACGAAGGAGGTGCTTCCACAGTTCGGGTTGACCTTCGTCCAGGCTTTCCCATCGATAGTCTTCTTCTCAATGACGTAGCCTTTGATCCTGTCTCCTCCATCATCATCTGGCATCTTCCAGGTAAGTCTGCAGCTGCCTCTCGTGATGTCACTGACTTTCAGATCTTTGGGTGGCCCTGGTACATCTGTTGAATGCATATCATGATATAAGTATGTAGCTCTTTAAAAATAATTTATTCTTATCCCATAGTCACTTTTAAACTCTTTCTCACCCATGACTTTAACTCTGCAACTTGCAGTCTTTTGTCCTGCTTTATTCTTGGCTGTGATGCTGTATTTGCCTGTGTGAGACCGTTTACACTCCGGAATAATAATTACTGATGAGTTTTCAGCAGTCTCGAGCTGTACCAAAAAAACAAAACAAAACACTAGTTATATACTGAATGAAATAATAGCAGTATTGAAGTCAACTAGGTCATGACTCATTTTAAGTTTTTTTACCTGTGCATCTTCTGGTATATCATGAACTCCATCCTGTTAGAAAAGAAGATGGTCAGTTGTAGTATAACTATTCCTTAGAGTGATTTAGTGAGAGACACAGAGAATTATAATTGTCTTACCTTCATTGCCTTCTTTGCCTTTCCATCAAATTCCCAAGATGATTTTGGTGTTGGGCGCCCCTTGATGACGGCAGGAATCCTAATTTGCGAGCCAGCTTGACAAACCAGACAGTCCAGTGCGCCAATGTCAATGTGAACTTCTGGTGCCTCTGTAACACCATGAATAATGCAATAGGATTTAGCTCACCTTATTCAAAACAGTGATTGACATATCTTCAGTAAATTCATCAATTTCATAACAAGATCCAAAGATGAGTTCATCAGTGGAACAAGGACTCGTACCTTGAATGTCAGTAGCGGGGATCTCTCCAGTTGTGTCACTTGGTTCAGATTCACCAGCTTCATTGACAGCTTTCACTCGGAATCTGTACTTTTTGAGTTCTTGCAAATTCGGCACTACACATTCACAGGCAGTTAGAAGTTTATCTGGTTCATTTACTCTCTTCCAGTCAGTAGTGCCTTCTTCTTGCATTTCTACAATGTATCCTTTGATTGGACTGCCGCCGTCTTTGGCTGGAGGTTTCCATGCTAAGGAGATGCTTGACTTCGTTTTATCTTTTACCTCTGGGCAAGATGGTGGCCCTGGTGGATC
Source organism: Macrotus californicus (assembly GCA_007922815.1). Lineage (NCBI taxonomy): Eukaryota > Metazoa > Chordata > Mammalia > Chiroptera > Phyllostomidae > Macrotus > Macrotus californicus. The sequence continues at coordinate 88,511 of VMDR010002520.1, forward strand.
TAGAAAAAATAAAAAATAAAAAAATTTAAATAAAGTTTTACAGTTGATGGAATGCTAGACTTATACACCATAGTAATTTTTTACTAGACATGATATTATTTTATTTGTAATCTATTAGAATATTAAAATAGGGATGCCAAAAGAATAAATCACCTTCTGGAGAAGAGAAAGACAAGACATAGTCTATTTTCTTTTAGGATTACTGCAAAAACAAAGAATTAAATGACTAACTGGGATTAGAAAGACTACTTGCTATCTCTAGATAGATCTGTTTTACTTTTGAGATCCCTTCAATGAGACACTGCAATATTCTCTACTAGAAAACTTACTTTAATTTATTTCATCATAAAATTAAAATTAAAGATGATTTTACCATTAGCTGGTAAACCTTTGAACACTATTCTTAATGCCCTATACAGTCATTGCCTACAATGATCAAATCACATAATAATCCTTTACCTTCCTGACAGTGATTTACAATCACAGAGATTCTTTTACTCTACCTTTGTAACCTTAGCTCTTCCCTCTCCAGGGCCGACCACAGTTCCTTGCATATAGCACATGTTCAGTGCTAGCTTGCTGAGTGAACGGATGGCCACTACATTTTATACATAGGATACATAGAGAACTTAGAGTACTTTAAGTCTTCTTTATAACAAATAACTAATTTTTTTCCTACAGAGAATCTAATCAGATATATTGCGCAGTAAATGCAATTAAACATTAAGGCCATGGTGTTTTAATTTTTGAACTCATCTGCTCATAGATGTTTCAGAAGTATTTTTTCTTTTATTTGACCCCACTGACTATGCTTGAGAATCTTATACTTTTGCTCAATAAATATTACTGAAAAGTTAACAACATTTTGCTTTTCTTAAAAAACTCCTACTGGAGGCTCTTGACTGTTTAGTGAGGGGGGGATAAATTTCCACAGTATCTAATGAGATAGGGCTTTGCTAAGGTGTGGAAGCAAAGAGGAGCTCACAGTTCCAGGTCATTATCATTGGGATTTCTCATAAAAATACTAGGTTTAACCTAAGAGCTTTAAAACTATATGATTTTTTGTTTGTGTGTGCATATATGTATGTTTACATATATAGTCATGTGTGGTGTTTGTGTATATACACATATGCATATATACGTCTGATAATCTAAGTATGAAACTTTTAACTTTAATAAAAGAACCTATGCACCCCAATGTTCATAGCAGCACAATTTACAATAGCCAAGTGCTAGAAGCAACCTAAATGTCCATCAGTCAATGAGTGGATCAAAAAACTGTGGTACATCTACACAGTGGAATTCTACGCAGCAGAGAGAAAGAAGGAGATCCTACCCTTTGCAACAGCATGGATGGAACTAGAGAGCATTATGCTAAGTGAAATAAGCCAGGCGGTGAGGGAGAAATACCACATGATCTCACCTTTAACTGGAACATAATCAACAAAAGAAAACAGCAAACAAAATACAACCAGAGACATTGAAATGAAGAACAATCTAACAATGGCCAGAGGGGAA